>LPNX011007414.1:67415-136165 GCA_001517045.1 Pseudotsuga menziesii
CCTGCATCTCATGAGATAAATACATACAATGAATATTAGTGTTCTTATCATTCTGGGGATCATTGCAAACAAAAACTCTCCATTTATGGGGACCATTGCAAACACAAACTCTCCATTTACATTTACAGGTCTAACATGGGTAGAGCTCCAGTCTTTGAAAAAAACAGGTTTAACCTCTATTCCAATAAATGTGTAGAGGATAATCTATATTCCCATAAATGTGTCAAACTGCGATGGTTTGTTTTAATTTAGATATGACACCCCACCAGATAAAGATGCCATAGATAAATTGCATGAAAAATGGGCACCATATACTTTTTACAGGTTGATTTTCCCAACTTTAACACATTTTTTATTGGTGAAGGCCAAGGGGCATCCCTCTTGCATTGACATTTCCCTAATACCTTTGTCAAAAGTGTCACATTCGAAGAGAGAATTTTTATTGAATTCAGGCATTGTGAGGACATGAGTAGTACACATAGTTACTTTTGATTCCTAAAAAACCTATTCTATAGCATCATTTGAGTTGAAGCATTTTTCTAGAGCAAGGTGGTGAGGGGAGCTGCAATCTTACCATAGTTCTACACAAACTTACTGTGGTAATTGGTGAGGCCAAGGAATCCACATAAATTTTTGAGAGCCTTCGGGTGAGGCCAGTCTTTCATTGCCTCAATGTTATTAAGATCAACACATACTCCATCCCCATTGACAATGTGCCCTCAAAATATTGCACTATTAAGGCATGAAAGGCACATTTAGAATGTTTGAGGAATAGGTAGTCAATGTGGATAGTTTGTAATACCTGATCCAAATGTGCCACATGTGTCTCCCAAGTTTTGTTTTAGATCAAGATATCATCAAAGAAGACAAGTTCAAAATGACATAGAAGGGTTCGAACGATCTTGTTCATGGGACTTTGAAAATAGGAAGGTGCATTCCAAAGGCTAAAAGGAATTACTAAGAACTCATAATGGGCATCATGTGTGCAGAAAGCAATAATAGAAATATTCACTTCCTTCATTATAATTTGTTGATAACTGGCATTGAGATCTATTTTAATGAAGAACTATGCTCCATGTAACAAATCCAAGAGGCCATTAATGAGTAGAATGGGAAATTTATCTTTTGAGTATCAATTTGTTAAGAGCACAAAATTCATGACATGTGCACCAATGCCTTATTTTTTGAGAACGATGAATACAAAAGAGGCGTAAGTGATGATGCTAGGATGGATCACAACTATTACCAAATGATCTTCTCAATTTCATTTTTTTGTGCAGAAGTATGGAAACATGGGTGCAATGGAATATTGGCTACCGAGGATCAATGGGACATTATGAGCATGCTCACCACATGAGGGTGTTAGTCCTTGTTGAGGTTTGAAAACCTACTATTGTTTTCCCAAAAGTAACTATGGGTCAAATTGAAATGAAGGAGAAGCATCCTTAACAACATGAATAACATGGGGGTCTTGTTTTGATACCTTTGGGAGTGTACCATTGGCCATTCTTCTTGAAACTAAAGTATAATCGTAGGAAATCCATGATATGGGACCTAATGTTAAATATCACAACTGCTTATTTCAATGGTGAACATGTGATTTTTTAGGAAATAATCACCCATTTGGAGTTTCACATTTTCCCTCTTTCCATCACATTTCATAGATCTGCCTTTTGCAATCATAATTTTGAAGTTGTTAACAACATGGATATAGCAATGTGTTTATTCGACAATGTGATAATGAATGAAATTATGGGTTCTATCATTGTCAATTAAGGCAATGAACTTCTTATTCTCGATATAGCCAACCAATTTTAATGTTTGAGGAGTTGAATAAAGGCGTGAAGGGAGATTTGGGGTTCTTCACAATGCTAGTTTGGAGTAGGAACATTCTTCATATGTGTGATTTCCTCCTATGTCACCCCTTTAGTGTTGTCATTAGAAATGTCCTTAGGGACCATAATAAACCATTCATGTTCCTTACATTTATGCCAGAAATCGTAATGTGCACTATATATATATGTGCAAATAAATAATAATAAATTAATAATTAGTGAAGAGACACATGTTCTATCTAAGAGGTGTGTCTATTCAACCCAAGGGTGACTAGTCAATGCAAATTTAAGCATAGCGTTTCATGACATTGTAATACATTTTATCATTCAATCATTTATATATTATTTTATTACTATTCTATATAGATTTATGTTTATTGTTATTATGTTGGATATTTTCTTTAATTTTGTATCAGAACTACATTTCTGGTCCGGCCCTTGGACACATCTCTTACTAGAAATTTGTTTGATATATCTATTAGCCACCCACCCACATTTTTCTAGAGTTCCTCTAAAATCAAGGTCCTTGACCTCAAACTGGATTTTGGCTATTTAAAATTCAAAAAAAAAAACATTTCATTGAAGAGATAATTACTCCACTGCAAACAAAACTGAAGAAAGAGAAAATCAAATATAAGCAAGAAAAAGTTATCCACTACAGTATTGAAGAAAAAAAAAGAATATTACAAAAATAATTACATGAGGATAAACATAGAGTTGCATAATTGTACCCAAAAAAAGAAAAAAAGAAAATTATGCATACAAGGAGAAGCATATCATTACTTATAAAGACGTAGAAACACTCAAATTAATCTCTATCCACCAACGAAATAGCCGCTACATAACATAAAAAATAATTTCAACGTGTAGGAATTGGTGGAGCAACAACTACATGCAATTTTTTTCTTATAATAAGAAGAGAGAGTATCTCTATCATGAGATTGGTACACCAATCTAAACAAGTATGAATACCATTTCCCAAATTTATGAAGAACAATGTTAGTTGTCTATAAAACAAGTCAATGATATTTAGGGTGCAATCTCACTATGTGGTTTTTGGACCAGAAGAAATCGATCAATATGATATGTACCTAGGAAAGATAATATGAGGTGCCTAGAAAGAGGATAATGTATGTAATGTGTCCATATTAATATCATATCAACAAACCCATGATAATAAAAATAAAAATTAACCTATCTCTGCAAATATTAATATAGTCACATATGTTCTTAATTGTCAAAGGGTTCTTGAATCTATGAAACAAATCATGCCCCACTCCTACATCACGATCTCCACACAACTATACAATACAGATAAGGTGCCTACTTATGTTGAAGAACCCAACAACAAATGTGCTTGAAACAATGCAAAATGGAGTATTAAGCATTAAATTTTATTGCAACATTCAAGCATTTAATTTGGAATATGCATAGCACAAGGATCACATAAGAGCAACTCTGCAATAAGATTAAATACAAACAATGCCAACATGCATTACAACACCATGAATTTGAAATCCATGTTAATAAGAATGAACTATTCATAATTCACACGCAAAACTCTTGTGAGTGCGACCATCATTTAAAATAAAAAAAACAAAGAACATTGGAGAAATATGTCAGCATCGTTGTCGCTTCTTAGAGATCCTAAATAAATCATCACCAATAGTAAATTGCACAAGATGATATAACGAAACATTGTCAATATTTTCCTTAAGTATCATTGCAAATAGGGTTCATGGATACACAGTCTGTAGCTATTGTATGCTTCTCTCTTGAAGCGCCCTCGCTAGGAGAAAAAAATCCTCTTGAGCATTGCTCCCAGCCTCCCACAATGCTCTTGGGTCGCTCCCTCAATGCTCCCAAGTCACTCCCTCAACACTCCTCCGTATCTCATGTGGTTTAAAGATTTTTTTTTCTCTCTTGCTTGTGGGAACCAAGACAAAGTTCCTATCATTGGTTTATGCAAGGCTAGCTTGTGGGAACTAAGACAAAGTTCATGTTATTGGTTCATGCATGGATAGGGTACCTTTAGTGGATTCAAACACTTAGTCACTCCATTTTCTCTTATTTTATTTATCATTTCACTTCCCTTTTCTAGGTTTTTGAGTGGGTTGTTTTCTAGTTGTTAATGAGAAATTTGTGAGAGAGCTTGGAAGGGAGCTTGAAGGTGGTTATTTGAGAGATCTTGGAAAGGATATTAAAGGTTTCTATAGTTACATTCAACCACCATTGGAGAGATAAAGAGGTAGGTTTTAATGCATACTCTTTGTTTTTTTTCCACTATGTTGAATCTTGAATGTTCTTTGATCCAACACTACCCATTTCTCATTCTCCGTCATTCTATTTTAGGTAGCAAGTTATTCTCATCTTGATTCAAGAAGAATAATTTATGGGTATGTGGTTTTTCCTTTTGGTTCCATTTTTTATTATGATGGTGTTGGGAAGTCGAAATACCAAAGGAGGAAGAAATAGGCAATGACACATACTGTGGAGAGGAGGATGAAATCTAAGGGGGTGATGATAATGAAGCTAACAATGATGATGTACAAAAACACAAAGAGACTTGAACACTCTTGTGGAAGTATGTGACACAACTTGGGGGAGGGAAAGGGGGTGGAACCACAAATTTTATATGCCCCCATTTTACTTAAACATACACACGTTCATATATTCATGTGAGAAAGAATCTATGTGGGATCATGCCAGGGGATGAAGGTAAGAGTATATGAGTTAAAACTTGTGACCAAGTGCTAGTGAAAGAGAGAAACAAATACAAGAAGAAAGAGGAGGCTGCACACAACAAATCCAAAAAATCAAGGGTTGAATCTAATACCTCATGCTCACGTCGAATGCTTGGTGGTCGATCCCCATCCCCCCATGGTAGTGGATTCTTTCCTGTGTGTAGAACAATATCATATTTCCTTAACCAAGGTAGCATGGATGACATGGATGCAAAACATTTCATGTTTCTCTATGCTTGTGGTGTATCATTCAATTTTCTTCACTCACCCCATTGTCATTAAATGGTATAAACTATCAATGGTGCCCTTTAAGGATATAGGATCCTTGGGTATGACAAATATAAGACCATGGGACTTGACAAGGAAAGAGCCAAATTCCATAATGATCTTCAATAGTTTACAAATGATTGGATTGAATATGGGGTATCCATTGTATTCGATGGTTAGATAAATATTTTCTTTTGGAGGGTGCAATGCTAGAGCTTCCCGAGAGGTCACCCATGCTAGTACTAATCTATCCCAAGCACGCTTAACTACAGAGTTTTGATGGGATTTGATGCATTAACACTAGTATTATTACACCCCATGGTTGGACAAATGTTAAAGGCATCTCATTGATAAATATTATTGGTGTGTCTTCTAGTGGTGTAGTCTTCCTTTCAACCCATGACTAATCAAATCGTTACAAGGCTGGTATTAATATTGCAAAACCTTTAAATAAAACCATTCAAGATATTGGGTCATACAATATCATTCAATTCATCATTGTTAATGTTGTTAATTGTAATGCAACAAGAGTAATCATTGAGGATATGTACCCCAACATATTTTGGTTAGGATTTTTGGTTCACACATTGAACCTTTTGGTGCATGATATTATTAATAAAAAGAACCTTATCTATAAATGGATTGGTGCATTGTACAAAAGAGGGAAGAAAATGATCAAGTTTATTATCAATCATAGCTTGTCCCACCACATTTTTCATAATGACTCTAGGTTGGAGCTACTTAAGATTGCAAATACCATACTTGCTAGCTATTACCTCACCTTTGAGTGCCTTTTGAAGGTAAGATAGGCATTGGCTAGTATGGCCTCAAGTGATTCAATCCAAGACAAGGTTGCATCCTCATTTAATAGACATGAACTTGAAGAGGTGGACATTGTTCTTAATGGTCAGTTTTGGGTATAGGTTAGGGATGTTCTTGATGGTCAGTTTGGACTTTGAGATTTGAACTTTGAACCTACATTTGAAATTTGAATTGTTGATTGCATATAATAATAATAATATATTTTTAAGGTCACCTCCAAGCAAGACACCAATTGGTGTATGAGACCCCCTTGTTTGTGGGACAAGGGACCCCCCTCTGCACAGTGATTTAACTGCTAAAGTCTACAGAGGTATACATACCCTAGTACCCCCCCCCCCCCTTTTGGATTTGAACCTGTGACCTCCTAGGAGGAAACACATGCTCTTAACCATTACAACCCTTTGGTAATGAATATGATGCTTTGTTTCATTTCGTGATTGTTGTTATCTCTTGGAATTTGTTGAGGGAAAATGTTAATGTTGAAACTTGAAGGTTGATGTTAATAATGATTGACCATTTGATGACAATGTTATAAGTTATAGCTACTAAATGATTGATGATTTGTGTACTAAATGGTTAGATCTATGTTTTCATGTTTTTTCTACAACTTATTTGGTATTATGCATGTTTGTTAATATATATGCATCAAATCTATTAAAATATGTATTATATATAAAAACACTCTACTCCCAGAAGCTTTTTGAAAATTTGCTTTCCACTCCCAAGAACATTGGTTAGTTAAAGTCAATTAAGAAAAAGAACTAATCACAATAATTAACCAAAGTACCTAAGGTTTTCACTTTAGATTAATTTAAAAGTCACTTAAGAGGGGGGGCACTAGGCAGAATGGTATCTCATGTCCAATTAAAGTGAAGCCTTTTTCTCATGAAGATTGAGGTTGAGGGTCTCCTATATGGAATGCCCTAAGGGATATGAACATTTCACACACACACAAGGAGCTTTATAATCACTTGAATATTAAATCCTTATGGAGTGCTAGACTATGAAGAATTTTAATGGCATGTTGACTTGGTTTGACTTGGGGTGGTGCACACATGGAGGCCTAATACTCTAACGCCCTAGCATATTTCACCTTGATAACACTTGGAGGTTGATGAATTAATGCTGATATCCTAGATGGCATGGAACACTCCCCTATAATTTTAAGACAAGTTCATCAAAATATCATTTCCTAAGTGGGGTGCATTCCTTCTTCTAGCATGAAAAATCATTTGATTGGTCACAATGGGTCAGAGGTTGCTTATTTAATGCCACACATGTGGATTTAGTTGATCATGATGGAGGTTTCACATTCTTCAAGATATTAGTTATATGCACATGTGGAAGATTCTCTCTTGAGGGATGCACTTCTATTTTCACAAAGGTGGCTAAATCAAAGCACTTATCTCAAGGAACTACCTCTTCTAGAAATAATATTTTATTATGTGGTCCAAGTTTGTTATTCATTTGCACATCTACCAAGAGTTGTGAGACTCCTTGATCCACTCTCACATGGAATGTTGTTACACTCATGGAGGGTACATGACTTGAAGGGATCTATTCATATGTTGAAACTTCTAGAGAGTGAATTTGTGGAGATGTCAAAACATGGTCAAAGCATTCAACCACCTAGGAAAGTGCTCCAACTTCTTGGTAGTGGTGGTTCGAACCAACTCAAATTGTTTATTATTTGTTGAATTGTTCTCAAAGAGTCGGTTACATAAGATCTATTATTGTATTATTTCCCTTGGAGAAAGAATGGATCTAAGAACTCGTTTTCTATTATTAGAAATATTTGTTAGAAAATAGTGGATCTAGAAAGATAAATTATTTTTTTATTGTACAAGGAAGTTGAGTTCAAAACTATATAATTGTTTTCTCACTTCACTTGAAAAGATGATGATTTTGGGAGAAATTCTTTGTAGCCTTTGGTGCTTTGGGATAGTAATGAAGACCAAGATATGGAGCCTTGATGCTAGAATTATGCTATGGGAAATGTCATTGTGATGGATGCATACTTGGAGTGATTCTTATATGGTAATGTCTTTTTTAATTAAATTTGTTATGTAGGAGATGTGTTTTCTCTTACACTACATAATAACGAATTGCATACTTCCTTCTTACTGTAATAGATAATGGGAATGTGTAATAGATTTTCTCTATTGTAATCCATACTTTTTGTATAGGTACTTAATGCAACCACTTGATTAATTCCATTGATGTTTTAGTAGGAAGATTGGACTATGCAATCATATGTCCCTCTTCCATTTCAAGTGCATCATTCATGGTTTTATATTTATGACCCCATGCGCACAATGAATTATATGCACTAGCCCTTTCCTTTGTAATCAATAATTTCTATTTCCATATCTAAACCCTATAGTTAGGTTTTCTAAAGTTTCTTTCTCCCTTGAGCTTCCATTCCTAGTATTTAATACTAGAAATACTAATAGTAGGGAAGCCTCCCTTGTGATAGAGGAGAAATAACACTAAATAGTAGAAGAGGGTGGTGAGTTAGCAGTACCCCCCTCTGAGTTTAGTAATTATTTCACCTAGTGATTAGTACTTTGTCACTTAGATTGCTAGATAAAGTTGTAATCACACCATATATGTTCAATGTGAACGTGCCAGAAGTGGTTCAAGAAAATTCTATTTTGTAATTCACTTTAGGAAAAAGTGAAAAGCTATTTATGTCTTGAGTCTAATGAAGTGTATTTACTATTTACTACATTAATGGTTTAGATTAGGATTAATATCAATCATACATCTCACTAAGATATTAGGGTTTGGGTAGATTACTAGAGTTTCAACAAAACTATATAGACAAGTCAAAATAGGCATTTCAAACATGGTTTTTCGCTGACAGTTGAATAGTTGAGCAAGTTAAATGACCAAAAGAGAGAAATAAAAGATAAGAGGAAGTTTGACCAGCAATTGAATAGGTTGAATTACAATCCATATGGTACAGATTCATACACAGTCCATATGGATTTGTACAATAGTCATACATATGACATAGATGTCATACAAATAATATTACCCTTTTATGTGCATGTCATACCTTCTTGGTAGGCCTTATAACTCAGTTCTAGGGTGATTTGTTTACCATGCAATTGCTGGTTTTAAGTAGACTGTGGAGATTTCCTTATAAGATTTTATTAGTTGAATGGTAAACTTATTCAAAGCAGAAATTCCATGTGTATGTGTGTAATTGTTTTATGCTTCCGCTATTTAGTTTCCAACTATTGTGTGATTGTTGTTATGTGAAGTTAATTGTCTGCAACTAAATAACATATTTGTTTAGTTGAGAACATAAGGACTTTATTCACCTAGGGTTTGAATTTTTACAATGATATGATAAATAAGATACGATAAGATAATTTTATTAATGTCCAACTAATGAACACAAAAGTAGGTCAACGGGACTGCTAAATACAATGATGCCATTATAAAGAAGGAGTACCAAAGGGTCTCCTATAAAAGGAAATATGCAAAAAACAAACTCAAGCAGGGAAGATAAGAGAGGAAAAATATATGTTGAGGCATGAAGACACACGAACCCAAGTCTGGGATACCACATGGGGGTGGATATTTCTAGGATTTGGGGGAGTCCCCCCCCCCCCCCCTTCTTGATCCAGTCTCAAATCTCTCTCCCAAAGGGAGTGATCATGACTCCTTCTTCAGAGCGATTTTGCAAAGCATGCTCCCTTAAAAAAATGCTCCCTGGTTTTTTAGGGAGAGAATAAAGAGCGATGAAGGAGTGTCATTCCCATAGTGCTCTTTCATCACTCCCTAGTTTCTCCCAAGAGAAAAAAACCATTCCCTAAAATGATCCCTTGACACTCCCACGCATTGAACCATTTTTTTTTGGGTTTTTGGGACCAAGAGATGGTTATGTTCATGTTTATGTAGCATTGGAATATATTCTTAAGAAGTCCCAGAGAAAGTGGAAAGAAATGAAGAGAACAACTAACCCAATGTAATGGGTAAATTGACCCTAGAGGAAAAATGACAAGTCGACTTGAAAGCTAAATTGAAAAAATAAATAAAGTTCAAGATGACCTAACTATGGAAACTTCTAGTGAAATAAGAATATAAATAAAGTGTTTCAACACTTGATTTTATCATAAAGCAAGCACATCTCAATCTTTCTAGTGGTGCACACTTCTCTAGGAGGACACATGAGGAACACAAGAAGCATAATTGTTGAGGCTATCTTACTATATATCTCTCTCTCTCTCATTGGGTGCACATACTCAGATGTAATTCTATATCTTTCTTGTATATCATTATCATGTTTCTATAACTAGTGTCAAGCACTAGATTTGATATTTCCTCTTGTTGAATAATCTTATCTAGAGAAGTTGTTGGGGTTTTCCTATGAGAGGGTTTTCCGAGGGTAAACTTTGTCTACTGTGGATGAGTTTCTTTCAGTGATAACTATATGCATGCAATTTATGTTTATGTGATAGAAAAGTGTCAAAATGTTAAAAACATCAACATGGTATTAGAGTAGTTTTGAAAGAGGCCATTACTGATTCCAAAAATGCATATCCTCTGAAAAAGAAGCCCGAAAATCCATCCCTAAAAGGTAGATCTGAAAAAATAGTTTTAAAAAGTAGTATGAAAAAAGAAGACAAAAAAAAGTAGTCCAAAAAAGCATATTCGAAAAAGAAAATCCAAAAAAGTAGTCCGAAAAAAGCATATTTGAAAAATCATATTAGAAAAATCATATTAAAAAAAGCAGATCCAAAAAAGTAATATGAAAAAGCAGATTTGAAAAAGAAGTTTTGAAAAAGTAGATCTAGAAGAGTAGGAACCCAATTCCAACAAATTTTTGGGGTTTCTCAAGTCCTAGGCATTAGGTCAACCAATATAAGGGTTGAGGATAGATTGGATGGAGCAGATAACTTCAGTCAAAGGAGACATCAAATGAAGAATTTTTCCTTTAAAGAACTATCACTCAAGGGAGTGGTGTTTGGCTAGTGGATAGTAGTGTTTCTAAGCACTTGACATGTTATAGAAATTATTTAGAAGGAACTTGGAAACAATTCCAAGCATGCAGTTAAAAAGTAGAAGCCTCCTATTAACTAGATTCAAGTGAAGCATAATAATTTTTTCATATAATTCTAAGTAAATAACAAAATCCTATTAACTAGACCTTCATGCTGACATATAATTACAAAAATACCCCACAAGGGTGCGGAAATTTCATGCGGAAAAGATAAGAAGGAGAGTTTCCTCGCTTGAAAAAACTTTATTAGGTACTTCTTTCTCATCTTCAAGTTAAATGGTACATGGTTTCCCACCTAGTTGGTTAGGTGGTCAACAAGGCCCACCTCAACACACGAGGATCTGGATCGACACGGAAGTCTTTAGTCTTGTCCAACAAGACTATACAACATTATCACTTTCACATATCAAATAAATCACCTCAACACATGAGGATTAACCTTTACATATAAGGCTTAGTCATTCTTGAGTTTAACTCAAGCATCTACTCCACGTTCGTGAGTCCAACTCAGGCTCCCTAAGGCACTACCTCAACACATGACGCCCAATCCCAGTGTACAATACTGGCTTGGAGAATGACTTGTGATGTTGTAACTTTAACACTTGCTCTAAACGAGGTAGGCATTCTCTACCATACCAAGCTTATCTCAGAAGTACCTATACTTCGTCACGGATAAAGGCTTAGTCAACATATCTTCAATCTTCTCATCAGTAGAAATGTACTAAAGTCTTACGACACTTCTATGGACCATGTATCTGATGAAGGGATACTTCATCTCAATGTGTTTCACATTTCATGAAACATAAGGTTTTTTGAGAGATTAATGCAGCTCTGATTATAAGAGTGAATGACCGTAGTCTCAAGATTCTCCTTGAATAACCCAACAAGTAGCTTCCTAAACCACACAACTTCTCGGAAAGTAGTACTAGATGAAATATACTTTTCTTATGTTGTTGTTACACCTGAAACTAACACCTTGCTCAATAACCTAAAGTTCCATGTCCAAAGCATCTTTTGGTGGAGCTTTTTTCTCAATCCTAGGAGGCCTGACACCCTTTTCCTTATGACATAGAGAATTAGCCTTTCCTGGTGCCTCTTGCTTAATGAAAAGGTGCATCAGTGACACTTGTTTCCTGAGGACAAGAAGCGGTAGCACCTCCTACTAGTGCACAAGGAGAATCAACACTGTTAAAATGGAAAAAAAAGAGAGAATTTCAATAACCTTCTAAATGAAAGTCCTTGTGGATTCTTATTCCAATTGCCTGGAGTAGGTGGCATTCATACCCCTATCGTCTAGGGATGATCCCTCACCTTCCTCCCAAATAATATCAACCCCTTTAGGCCTTCTTTGGCCTATATATACAAGCTGCATGTATCGTGGTAGAAGAGGACCAAGAGAGCACCTTTATGCTGTTGGAATCATTACTGGTATAGGAGGAAAAGGGTGCGGCTTTGTGAGTGAGGTTTGTAGAGTTCGTAGAGTGCGTGAAAGTGAGTCAAATACATTGTGATAACAAGGATTCAACATCAAGGCTATGATTGTTGTTTTATTCTCTTAATCTGTTAATACAAGTGTGTTCCCCCTTCCCATGAATGATTTGTGTCGATATCAGTTATTCATTACTTTTCTTCTTGATAATTAATATAGATCATTGAATTATCTTGTTGCTTTCACTTTCACATCTTTTTCCTTACATTATTTTGCAGGTACAACTGATCGTAAGAGAATTCACAAGGAAAGGTCACCTTCTCAGTGAGGTAATAAAGATTGGCATTCAAGTAGTTTGACAATCTAGGGAGATGATCCATTATTGTGAGTTAGCTATTTAGTCACCATTTCTCCAGCATCGAGGTAGAATATGAAAACCTTCCTCTTATGTGTATTTTGTTTCTTGTATAAGAAGAATAACTGGATTTTATTCCATGATCATATTCCATAGGGCTTGTTGCTTGCCTCTTATGTTCTAGGATTGTATCTTCATTGGGGTAACTTCTTAGAAAGAATGGATGAGGAAGTACTTGTTAATGCTTCTATTTGGCCTGGATTGACCATTATGTTTCCAAACTCCTCAAGCAACTGCTTAGTGGGTTTTCTTCCTTTTTCTCATTTTTCTTGCTACTTTTTTTGGTGGTTTTGTTAGATCCCCAAGAAACTCCCAAATTCAATTTGGATCTAGTTGTTTCCCCAACTTGTGAACTGAGAAAAACCTTATGTATCTTTGATAGTTGTTCTAGAGGTAATGTTGAGTAGTCTCGTTACCTGCAAGATTCCATGATATTCTCCAGGTTAATCCTTATTAGCTCATTTTCATCATATTCTGAATCTAGGTGTGCACCCTCCTCCATATTACTATATTCCCGAGTCTTCGCATGGGGGGTAGATGGGGATTGGTTTCCATTACTGTACTAAGAGGATCTTCTTGTCCATCTTGATTTTCCATGTTATATCCTTCTTTTTCAATTAGCGAGTTTTCTTTTTCTTGTTCCTCTGTTTCCTTTTCTGTCATCTCCTCTATTTCTTGTGGGAGATATTCAAATTTATTCTTGGTTGTGAAACCTTTTCCAACACCGACTCCTCTCTTTCTATGTGTCGCACGCTTGCGATTATGGACTGGAATGAAGTTTTCCTTGTCTTTCCAAACTTCACTTGACGGGATCTTTAGAACATTGTTCAGAGGGAAATCTCTAAAGAGATTC
Source organism: Pseudotsuga menziesii (assembly GCA_001517045.1). Lineage (NCBI taxonomy): Eukaryota > Viridiplantae > Streptophyta > Pinopsida > Pinales > Pinaceae > Pseudotsuga > Pseudotsuga menziesii. Next base: position 80,795 of record LPNX011007414.1, read on the forward strand.
CCATGAATATGAAATTTTCAACAATGAAATAGAATGTGCTCGTAATCAATGGTTTGGATCCAATGTTCATCATGTATTAAGAGACAGATTTTTCCTAGGTGTGCTTGAGAAATATTTAAATAAACACAACTTCTAGCATAAGAGGTATAAAAACCGATGTTGGTGGCTTCATATATTTTGACAAACTTACCTAGATTGTTCCCAATACCTTCTAGCATTTTTGGCATCCATAACTCCAATGACAGAGAGTAGAGTCATATCTGAACCGAGGCATGGGTGAAATCCTCCTTGTCTGGGATGATTTTTTTTTGTCCATTATTGCAAGAAAAGGCCTGCTGAGTTGTAGAAGTATAGGTCATTCTTAAAGATTTGATCTTGGTTCTCCAAGTTGTTGAAAGTTTTCATGAAAAAACCTTTGGATCCTAGGAACAGATCGTAGTGGCATTTAGGTTTCCACCATCAATCTATCCAACAGATCATATATTGTTCATCTGGACATAGTCCCATAAATTTTTCGATTAAAGCATAGTATTTTGTATACTGTTTGTAACTCTCACGGTGCTCTGAATTCACGTCAAATCAAGGAATTTCCACTGTCTGGGGTATACATTTCTAGGTTCCCATGTGTGAGCCACCTTTGGATGTGAGGTATAGGTGTGTTTTCTCCTTCCTTACCTTTAGATTTTTCCATGCATGTCTCCACCCTCCTCAGATTGAGGTCATTATTTTCTACTTTCCAATGATGCATATCTCTTGCAGGAGGTTCTGTCAATTTGTGACCCACCACATCGTTGTAAGAAAGGGGAGAAGGAAACCCTTCTCCCACCAATATTTCCATAGTGAAGCCTTTGGACAAAGAGTGAGTGGTGGAAGTGACCCTAAATAAAAAGGAAGGTTTTCACCAGGTGTCAAATCCTCATCCAAAATGATCAAATCCTAAAAACTCCAGTTCGCCTACCCTCGCCTCTTTCCCTCAAACTAGTGCCATCTTCAATTACAATTCACTCATGGGCCTTTTCTCCTTTTTAAACATTGTTGCATATAATTCTAGTGTCATAGTTGTCAGTGGTCAAAGTGTGCCCATAACAATGTCTATAAGTAATGTTTGTTTCATTGTTGGAGGTAGTCATAGCTTGTTCGTGGTAGTTTCTAGTATTGATTTCACTTTTAGAATTCATAATCTTGTTGGTCAACCTAGTATGCTAGGATTTTATATTGGTTCTAGGACAAAACTAGTAAGTATTGTGAATCCACAAGCATAATTAGTCTTGAGGTTTCCATTGTTTCATGGACACTAAGAAGAATACATGGAACACTAGTGTTTCCTATACAATGTCATATAAAGTGCATGAGGAATTGCTAATTCTATGCATTTAATATAGTTTCAGACCACTGTGCATGGTAGAGAATTACAATGGTATATTAAATGTAAGCAAAGTGCTATGATGGGTCATGTACACATAATCGATCAACTATATTAGGATTTTGTGAAAGAATTCTAGATTCCTATGCTTAAGCGACAAGGGGTGACAAGTGCGACGATTCAAATTTTTACAACCCCATATGCCAATGAAAACTTACCTATTATTGGAGATTAGGAGAGACCTATAATAATCAGGGAGAAGCATTGACTCTTTACGAATATCTCAACTTGTTTAGAGCAATATGAGTTAAGCACTTAATTGCCATTGGTGATCATCACTTATAGTTCAAAAAATGAGAAACTCACCTATCATTCTATCATCTCCTTTAGATATAATGATAGACCAAGTTCAAAGGCTATCCAAGAAATTTGACACAATATATATTTTTTTTTATATCCTTTGCAATCAAAACACACAAGTGGACTTGATGAAAAATCAAAGAATACTTCTAGAACAAGGTATGCTATGCAAAAATGGTGGGGGGGGGGGGGGTTGTTCCAATTATAATACATCTTCTAAGAGCTTGGAAATTAAGAACTTAAGGTTTTTTATTCAATTTGCAAGNGAACTTAAGGTTTTTTATTCAATTTGCAAGTATGGAGAAGTGGCATATGGATTTAATGTAAGATAATGGGACTATTAAGTTACTTTACCTGCTCATACTCGGCTAATACACTCCATGCTTGAACCGAGGAAGTGCTAATTAATGAAGTGCAGTTTGAATGGAGTTGTGAAAGTGTATTAATTAGGCACATAAATGTGGTTTTTGACACTTATTTGAGGGTGAGATACAAATTGAGGTGCTTTCTCCTGCTTGTAGATTGATTCTACGTGTGAAGGACCACTTTTTTATCAGTATGTGAAGTTTGGTATTCCTACTGTGTGATTTATTGTGGTAATTTATAGCGGGGATTACGATCTAGTTTCATCTCATGTGATATATAGTGGTCATTTTCAGTGGATATTTCTTGTGGGGACTCCTTGTGTGGTTTTAGGTGGCATTTTTTTGTGGAGAGTGGCAATTAGGTAGTGGTGAGGCCCATAGTAGAGATTGGTTTGTTTCTTAGTGTTTTCCTATGGATTACAATATGGAAGGGAACAAAAATCCATGTGGTTATGATCCTTGTGACTTAGTAGAGTTCATAAGAATTATATGAAAGTTGGCTAAATAGATTTGGGACCTATAGACTACAATTTCTCTTCTCAATGACAATATGCATGCCCAATTTGTAGACTTGAAGACTAAAACTAATGAATTGGAGGTGACAATGGATATTTAAAACACATATAGAAACACCAACTTCTAAGCATAATATGTTTTGCTAGTTAACTCTAGATTCAAAAGGAAGCCCCAAAACCTCTGTGGGATCCACTAGAGATGAAGCAATAGAGGAAGCTACATTTCATTAGGATCAAGAGCCCATGGAAATCAAAGAGAACACACATCATTCCCACCATGGACAAAATTTCAAATAATACCTCCACGTTTGTATATTTTGTACAACAAATTATTATATGTCAAGGTAGTTTGCTCAAATTTATTGCACTAAAAATGATTTGTTTTTTAAGAAAACTAAAAAACCAAGATGGGTGTTTGATAGCCCTCTTACATATTTTGTTCTTTTTGAAACTTTAGATCTAGTCTGTTCTTTTGGATTGTATTAAATCATTGTACAATGTGACCATAACTCTCCTTTACTATAAATTTGTTCCTTTCAGTTTAAAAAAATGTCACGTCCCCTACCCTCCGACCGAAAAAGAGGACGTGACTGGACATGCTCACTATGCACTCGGGAAATCTAGCCCCATGAACACAATATAAAATGCAATGCAATAAAAAAACATAGATGCATAAACATTCAATATACAGCGGAAGCATTTACATTTCATTCAACAAATTCACAACATTTAACTTATTCATATTGATTTATAAAACAAACACAATTGCAAGGACTTAAGCACAAGAATACTTATCTTCAGGAAAGCTTGTCTCGCAACCAGCTACGTCGCTGCAACGTTCCACCCAACCATAGGCCAGTGTGCTCATTAATCTCTCAATAAAATTTCCACCCCCGAGTTGGGCATGATTCCACAAGGAGTAATGGGAAACTAGCAGGCTCACATGTAGCCAAGGATACACAACAATACATAGCCAAGCCAACAGAGTTGGATTTATCAGGCTATTAGGAGCTGGAAACGCTGGTTGCTAAGCTAGTGGCCTCACTGAAGAGCTAAGGACACCTACACCAGAGCTAGCCTGACTTCTAAGACATCCACACACACCCAACACAAGGAATCATCCCCTTCTCTGTTGCACAGTCCCTCAGGCCATGACTTCCCTTCCAGTGATATTCAGGGGGTGTAGAGAAGAAAGCCAACCCTCTAGCTCTATCTATGAGGCTCCTGCACACACTAGATTTATCAAGCAAGCTCAAATCCCATTTCCACTCCCAATTCAATTCAGGCAAAAGCCAAAAGATGCACCCATAAAAAATACGATTTCTGGGTTTGAGGAAGAACAGTTTGGGCAACAAAAAATGAATTGCCATGATGGGTAAAACAGTTCCCTAATAGCAATTCAATTTTTAGGGATGTTTTGGCCCTAACGTGACCAAAACGGACTCAACGACACCCAAAATTGTGGGTCTCTTCTTCCCCTCACTGGGCATTGCCAAAAAAAGATTTCCAGCTTGGAAACAATGGGGAAAATGCAACAAAAACGTGGGGAAGGAAACTCAGCCACTGATAATCACCAAAAATGATTTCCCAGCCTGAGTAAAATGAGGTAACAACCAAAAACGTGAATGGTTTCACCCACGGGAAGTTCTGAATGCCTGAGAGAGCTCACATAGAGGAAAAATGGTGAGGAAAAACATGAAAACATCAAAGCATGGTAGAATGGCATACATTTTTGGGGTTTTACTTGCCCAAGGAGTCAAAACGCATTTCCCAAAAACTGATGGCTTCCCCAATTCAAATTCGGGCTGTCATACCCTACCCATCCCATGCAATAGCCAACTCAACCAACTTCTGGTAGTAATAAATGATTGGGTGAATAAGACAAGAAAGGTAGTTGACAGTTTGATGGGTTCTCCCTTTGACATTTGGATTTTCCCTATTGGCCCCAAAGGTTAAATATCCCCCCCCCCCCATTATCCTTAGGAAATCATGCCCCTTCTCATTATGGTTGCATTGACATAGCTGGTTGTGGGTATTTTAATTAAAATACATATGTACATGGTGTCCATAATTATAGCGTGCTTGGCTAGCACAAAATACCATCAGCATTGATTTTAATCGCTGAAACATAAAACGATAAATCAATGGTGGGGCTTTTGCCCTTAGCTCCACACCATGATTAATTACAATATATACATCATATACATTTAATGCAAACGAGGTCAAAATCGGGGTGTTACAAAAAAAGTTATGTTGAGCTAAAATAATTAAGTATAAAATTGGGGATTCAATCTAGGCGTATAATGCAATGTTCCATAACTTGATTATTGTTCTTAGTTACATTATTCAGTATGTGAAACATCAGGATATTTTTTGTTTTTTTGTTTGTGATTAGTGATGTTGGTAAAAGGGCCAGTTTCATAATCACCTAACATGGGGTTGATTTTGGTTCGCTACCACTGTAACCTCTTGCCATATTGACACTACCCCATGTTTGATGCACATGGCTATGGGTCCTAAACTAGGGACGTCACAAGGAATTCCTTAACAATGCACCCTATCACCAACTGATCTACACCTCATGGGAGACAAAATGAGAGGTTCATTGTGGGAGTGTTATAGAATTTTCAAACACCTAACTTATTATAGTAGTGTTTGAATACTTAATGTGAGGTGATGTGCTTAGATTTTAATAGATTTTGAGTGATGTTGTGGTTCCATGAATTTCTCCTCACATGGTGTAGTTATAGTATTTGTTTATGCCCAAAACTATATCTTCAAGCATCAACTATCATTCACTCTCATGGGATAGCTAAGAGGATAGGTGAAATTGGAACTCAAGTTTATAACCTTTAATATCCCCAACTTATTTTGTATTTTCCTCATAAGGATTAATAATGTATAAATGAGTAGGAAGAAGGATAAACATTTTTTTAAAGACTAAGAGAATTCCTTCTTATGCATGTTTTATGTTTTTTACAATATAATATGCTTTTCTCTTTTCTATGTTATAGGAGAACCTTGAAAGAAAACAAACTATAAAATAAATCTAATGAACAAAATTAAATAAATGTCAAAATAAAACATTGTTAGTTGCATTATCCATATTTTTTGTTCTTTTATTGTCGAAGATTTGACTAAAGGTAAGAGATACATAAAAATTGGAAAGAAACCCTATAAATAAATTATAAATGTGAAAGGCTTGAGAACTAAATGAAAAGGGTAAAGCTATATAAGAAAAATGTAAGTACAATTGAATTGCAATTGAAGAAGAAACATAATATATGGAAGTTATTTTTATTTCAAGATTGTCCTTTTATTACAATAAGAGAATAAGTTGTTGAAAATTTTTGTAGAGGCTAAATCTTAGAGTACTAGCTTGTCACAAAGTTTTGAGGGGGTTTACGAGGAAAAAAAAAGAAATTAAAGCCTAGATATGGGAAACATAGTCTTGACTTTAAGAAATATAATGAACCCCTTAACTTGGTATAAGAATTTTGCAATCCATTTTAAGTATTAGATAATAATAGATATGAATTAAAACAATCAATTACAACAATGAAAACTCAATATACCTTAGTACGAGTGAAAGAAAAACATAGGAAAACACACCCACTTAGTGCTTAAACTTCAAAAATACTCTTTCTCATCATCAAATCCTCTATATATTAAAGAATGCTAGTGAATATTCAGAAATATTATTCTCTATATATTAAAGAATGCTAGTGAATATTAAGAAATATTAGTGTAATTTTCAAAGCTTTATCATACCTTGTATTTTTTTCTTTCTCCATATCTTCACTTTCTAGTAATCAATTACTAACTACTACTTCAAAAGATAATAATATAATACATCATATTATTTTTTAAGGTTTTCAAAATAAAAAAAAACATTTATAAAACATAGCATTTCAAATATTCATTATTTAGAGAAAAGACTCAAATAAAAAGAGACCCACCACAACATGTAACTTAAAGCAAAGCTTCCCTGCGCAATGAGATTTTAAGCTTGCAACACCTTATGAATTTCAAAATATACCTCTTATACTTCCATAATCCTTAAAGTTTTCCATCATAATCAAAATTAAGTAACCATAACATTAACCTAGCATAAATAATCAAATAATGTAATACTTTTTTATTTCCAAAACTATGCACTAGTGTTGCCCACATATTCTTTCATAAGGAAATAACATATGCGATCATCATGCCATCAACCCATGATATGAAGGTCAAAGTATCACCATAGAGTTAGACATATTGATATAAACCAAAATGATACTCAAACAATCTTCAATATTCAAAATAATATATCAGCATAAGACTATTTGTCCATCACTGTGTAACAAACTAACTATACATAGGACCAAGGAGAGGACGACACTAATCTAAAGGAGGAGGAGAGTCAATATATCCTTGGGTAGGCCGAAGGTCATCAAACTATATTTGAATCTTCATTTCCCCATGAAAGAAGAATCAACAAGAGACTCGTAATTAGTAGTAGAGTGCTCCACTAAAAATTTACTTGAAGACACATTAATAAGAATAATTGCATAAGGTTTTACAATAAGGGCCTTTGAAGACCTTTAAGGAGGCTTGGGTGATTCTTCATCAATATTATTCATTTTATGTAATGCATGGAAACTTTGGAAATCATTAAATGAGGAGGTGACATAGCTTGACCATCAAAAAAAATTTCAAGGGGGTTGTTGTGGAGAAGAGGCATGAGAAGAAAAATGGGAAAGCTCTCTAACATTCCCGCAACCATCATCTTTAGGATAATTAGTCTTATCCCAACTTTCAACATTTGTAGTAGGTAAAGGTTGGTCAAATTCTCAGGCTGAAGTGGATTCATGTGCAACCAAGTTAATTTCTTGGATGATCGAGTGAGGTCTTAGATTTGGAGGAAATAGAGAGAAGGGAGGTTGGGTGTCAGGTTAAAAACCCAAGTACAGGTGATTAGTTTTTGCTAAGTGCATAAACTCCTTAGAATTTTCATCCAATTATACATAAAATTGAACTTGAATCCCCCTCTAACTATTCTATTTTTTTAACACTTCCTCTTCTTCAACCTTGAGAAGAGGCTCTTCGTTAGAAGCTCATCTATTCATAAGTAGGTGGCCATGAAACAATTTCATCCCTTATTACTTCATAAGCAACCAAAGAACATGCATTCAAATGAATTATGCAAGAATATAAGTGTACTCACCTGACTCACTACATGAAACTGAACTTAGAATTTGTAGGGAAAATTGGACATGTTTCCATGTATGAGTGACAAAGAGGGTAAGGGGGCCTTTCCGACATACAAACAATTTTCATTAACAATTCAAAATTAAATTAGGTTAGATGAGTTGTAATGCTATATCAAGGTAAGCATATGAATGAGGCATATCATAATTAAAATAGAAGGCATATGCATGCCATATAAAGGCCAAATGATTCCATGGTATCAACATAATTCACTTGAATCAAATAATTATAAAGAATGATATCAATACTTAAAAAAACAACTTAACAAGATTCTAGAAATACAACAATAGTATATGTGCTATGAATTTAGGTTAAGAATTATTACTCTATGCCATATAGAATAATAAGCTAGTAAAAGGACTTCAATATCAAGCTCTGGACTATGTCATAATGGAATCACAATGTTTAGGTGAGATACCATGAACATAATATGTATGCAAACAAGGTAATATCCAACTTAAAAGTATAAGGAGTAATACAAAATGCTCATGACAGTTTAATGGACAAAAACATTCCAAGATAATGTAAGGCCAACAATGAGTCAAAATCATAGTGGATAAAATTTGAAAATTTAATAACATGTGGGCCTATGCTAGACAAGACAAGGAAAATCCACTTTCACAAAGCAGTGAGATTGAGGGGTAAATTCCCAATGGTGTCCATAATAAACCAATATCTAGGCCTATATAAAGGGAGGAGAAACAAAATGAGTATCATACAACCCAATCTCAAGAAGTATGGACAAGAAAATAAACTCTTTTTTTAATTTATTGTGTGGACACAATGCACACAACCAACATGTTTCACAAGAGTTATAGTCAAGGTTGGTTCCAATAGTATGTGCTACAATGAACAAAATGCATGGGTAGGAGTCTACATAACATGCCCAACACTAATATCCATCACAAACTCATGCTGGAGTAAGCAAAATCATATAGAACCCAAATTTGAAAGTTCAAACTCCCAATAAGTAGAGGAAATGCTATAAACCCAAGCCAAAACTAAGAAAGCCATAGGTTACTTACTTGAATAATGTCTGGGAAATAATAATCAAAACTCAAAATTGAATGACATTAACATGAAAAGAGAGTCCGAGCTCAGGTTTGAAATTCATTTAGGTAAGTCATTTTACAATCAAAATATTAGTGTGGGGTATGTCTAGTAACAATGCATGGTAAAATGATGTAAATACAAAAAATAAGAAGGACATGCATAGAAAAAGATTCATTGAGGTAGGTAGATAACATACAACTTTAATAATAGTAGTAACTTGAATCAAAACATAATCAAATAACAACCCTCAACTCAAATTCAAGCTTAAGAAAATCACTTACCTTGAACAATGGAATAAACCAAAAACCAAACCAAAGGTAGCATCAAATTCTCAAGCTATAACAACATATGCAGTTTGAACAAAATGAGGGACAACCAAGTTGCACATAGGCTTATATCCCTAGAATTAGTTATAATCAAGTGAACCCCAAGGGCCCATCAAAATATTTAAAATAAATTATTGAGAAGGCTAAGATTCCATCTCTCAACAACCAAACATAACAATGAATAGCACAGGAAGGGTAAAAAACTCATCAAAACACTTTGACCAATTCCAACCCTTGGATCCGAATAAATGGAGGATATCGATCTCACTTACCACTATAACTATACAATGTTAAATTCCATTCAAACACCAATACAATCCTATACAAGTGATACGACCAACAATAATTACCACAACACCAAATCCTAAAGGAAATCGATGACAATCATGGACAAATATCAATGTTTAAAGACCCACTTCCCATAATATAAAACATAGTCCATGCTTGCAATGAAATGGTTATTTACCTTAATAGAAGAAATGAAAATTCGTAGCAGAAATAATAGAATAAATAAATATTCCAAAATGAAAAGACAAAATAACCACAACAATAAAGAATTGTAGATAACAAAAATATCACAATAGGAATATCTTTATTGATGAAAGCAATGATCACTTGTCTCTTTGAGGTGGAAACTTCAAATTGAATCCAAGATCAGATTACCAAATACATCACCAAACATCTTGCTATATTTCTTATACTCATAGATATAGTTTCTAGTGAAGGAACTTTCTAGTGGGAATAATCTTCCAGTAATCATTCTTAGTGAAGGAATTTTCTAGTAGGTAGAACCTTCTACTATGCCTTCTTACAAATACTAATTTCACACTATAGGAACTTTCTAGTAGGTGGAATCTTCTAGTAAGTCTTCTTACAAATATTCCTTTTACACTATATCTAATTTATTTGCCTTCATATTTAGTACAGATGTCATCAATAAAAAGCAACCTATCTATTTAAGGGGGTTAGGCTAGGACACTAACAAGTCCTTCCCCATAAGAAAACAACATTGTTCTCAAGACTGGAGATGTGGAATTTTTTTATGATGCTCTGTTGGTTTCCATGTTACACCCTCAAGATGGGTATCTTCCCACTTAATTAATACCTCTTGGATGGTGTGATAGTGAATACATCGTTCCCTTTTGCTGAGGATGGACTCAGGTTACAACCAAATGAAATCTTCTTCATTCAATTATGGAAGTCTAGTTTAAATACACTAATGAGGGCCAACCACTTTATTCAAGCAGGTGACATGAAATATGGGATGAATCCTCGAGTGACTAAGTAGCTCCAATTTGTAAGCCACAAATCCCATAAAACTTGGGCGGCAATTTCATGGTGAGGGTTTCCTTTAAGTAAGGTTTTCTTGTAGGGATGCAGGTGAAGAAATAATTGATCCCCTTCTAGAAAAAAGCCATTTTAAATGATGTCAATCATCATGTTGCTTCATGCTATTTTGAGAGAGTGTGGAGAATATTGGTTCAAACTGTAAGTGTTTTGTCAACCTCCCATATATTAGAGATTCCTGGTAAGTAGTAAAGTACCGAGGGTATTTTGGCCATAGACAACTGCAGAGGGAGTCATTTGAGTGGTAGTATGATAAGTTGTATTACACCACCATTATACTAAAGGTAACCACTGATCCCATTATGATTGTTTCTGTGAATTAAATCACTGCAAATACACTTTGAAAAACTTATTGATAGCTTATGATTTACCATTAGTTTTGCAGCGATAGGAGGTACTAAGATTCAATTGAATTCCCTAGATCTGAAACAATTATTGCCATAAATTGCTATTGAAGGTGGGTTCACAGTTTGTGACAATAGTCGATGACATACCATGCAATTTGAAGATATTAAAGGGTGTTCCAGGGCACACAAACATATTTGGAAATGTGATAATCCATAACCATGGTTATAGACTTATTGCTAGATTTTGGTAGTCCCACAATGAAATACACATAAATTTCAACCCATAAATAGTTGGAATTGGAAATGGTTTAAGTTCACATGGAGGTTTCACTATCTCACCTTTATGTCTCTGGAAAGTGTCAAATTCGACCACAATGTATGGATGTCCTTCTTCATGTCTTCCCCAAAAAATGATCATTTGATCCATTCATATGTCTTATGAAACCCTAAATGATCAGTTGTATGGGATGAATGGAGCTTAGATAACACCCATGATTTCAATGATGAATTCGTGTCCAAATATAGATGTATTTTACGACAAAGCTTATCATTGTATCAAGTGAATGATGGATATGCATGGAGTTCCTGTTGAAGTGGTTGGATCATGGTAGCGGGTGTGGGATCTGTAATCCATTCATTATATATGCCATTCAACTAGTCTGTGATGATGGAGAGGGAAAATATGGAACCTTCTTCTTCAAATTTTGAGAGCGAATCGACTACCACATTATTCTTTCCCCTCTAGTAAATTTTCTCAAAATCATATCCCAACATTTTGGTGTCCCATTTTCGTTTCTCAATGGAAGAAGTTCTTTGTGCAAGAAATTATCTTAGGTTGCGATGATCGATTTTGATATAGAATCATTTCCAAAGTAGGTATGAATGTCATAGGTACAAAACATGCAATATAGACATCATCTCTTTTTATAAATTTATTTTCCCAGATGTCAATCATAGATTTGTTTGTTAGTAAAAACCAATAACATGCCTTCTTGCATGACGACTGCTCTTGGAAAAAGGTTTTAGTGAAGTCGGGTAAAGTGAGTACCAAAGTGGGACACATATCCTCCTTTAAATCTGGGAAATTTTTTTATACCACATCATTCCAATTGAAATAATTTTTTGTAGCAAAGTTGTGGGTGGAGTTGCAATCTTACCATAGTTTTGGATTAACTTTCTATAGTAACTAGTGAGAACTAGAAAAACTTTGAGCATTTTAAGAGTTTTAGTGTGAAGAAAATCCTCCTGAACTAAAATATGGCCAAAATATTCCACTTCAAAGAAACCAAAGGAGAATTTGGACCTTTTAAGAAAGAGTTGATGGTCCTCAAGTAGTAGCAGGACTTCATCTACATGGGCTAGATGGGATTTCCAAGTTTTACTGTGGATTACGATGTGAAAAAAAATTATGACAACAAATTTTCATAGAAAGGGTTTAAATTTTGTGTTCCTGAGAATTTGAAAGGTGGAGGGTGCATTGAAAATACCAAAGTTTAAGTTAAATCGTAATGGTCTTCATGAGTGTGAAAGGAGGTTTTGGAAATATCTACCTCCTTCATGTGAATTTGGTGATAGATTGAGTGAAGATCAAGTTTAATGAAGAAGTGAGCACCCTTGAGATGATAAAGAAGTCCATCAATGACATGAATGGGAAACTTATACTTTATGGTTGACTTGTTCAAAGCACAAAAATTAGGAGAGATGTTCCAGGTGCCTTCTTTCTCGAGGACCATAACAACTAGGGAAGAATAGGGACTGGTAATGGAGAGTATGACACTAGTAGCTTGCAAGTCATGAATGATATTTTTAATTTCATTTTTTTTGGAAAAGGTATGGAGCTATAAGCATACGTTGTGTGGGAGGATACTAGGGATGAGTGGAATGGAATGATTATGCTCACCATGTGAAGGGGGTAGTCCTTTGGGTGTGTTAAATATGGATTGGAATTTGTATAAGACTAACAATGGAAGATTATATTCCAAATAATGAATATTATTATTGATAAATTGATAGTATGATACAATGATAATTGGTCGACATTTATATATGGCCAAATAGTGAAGAAACATAGCTGTTCACTAATGGACATGCCATATTACAATTAATATTTAACAACTAATTAATAATTAGATTGGGTATATTACAAGTCACCCCTTCTTGAAAAAGCTTCATCCTCGAAGCATGATAAAAGACCAGTGCTTTGAATTAAACTTCGTGTTTGCTTAATTGGTTGTAACTTTAGGAAGGTTATTGAACTTGATAAGATACTCTTTGACAAACGAATCTTATTCAATAGTTCATCCACAATTAGAATATAAAACTTATCTTTAATGACAATTTGGTTTAATGCTTGGTAGTCAACTTAAAGTTCATAAGGACCATCCTTGTCTCTTATAGGTGTGACTGATGTTGAAAAGGAATTCTTCTTTAGCGTAATACTAACACAATCATTCTTGAACCAAATGTTCATCTGACGTCTTAATTCTATGAGACTACTTGTAAGATTGATTTCCAAGTCACGTTGAATCATGAATCAATTCTATGAAAAGATATATCGAATAAAATGGAAGAAATCTATGAAGTGGGTCTTGAAAATCAACACAAAGTCTCCCATGGATCTTTTTTATACCCTTGGGATCAACATTTTTAGAAACCACCTCCAGGGACTAATTGTGCAAAAGATAAGGTTGGGATCCATTTCTTATTTATCTTCTCCATTCTATCAAATTAGATTATCTGAGTAGAATGGAAGATGATTTCATGCAACTTGTACTTCTTTCATTTTCAAAAAAACTTATAATTTTTTTTTGTAAATTTAATCCCACTGTACCAAGCATGGTCAACCATTAGGATCCTAAATCACATCTACACCTACAATTACCATAACATACATAGGAGATTTTAATTTCTAGTCATCAATATATAACTCTACCTTATCACATTTCTCGTCATGGAGTATATTAATTCCCGAGAATGACGACTTGAAAGTCTGAAGTAGGGTAGATAAACATGTTCAATTGTCTTTTGATCCTTGTGTCTATGAAATTATGTGAACTTTCTCTATCTATAAGCACATTCACCTTAGTATTCTTAATGTAGCCATGGATTTAAAGAGTTTGAGGTTCATAAATACCCTTCATTGCGGCTACAAAAGGTGTTGGAGCATCATCGAGTTTCAGGGTGATGGATTCATCCGAGTCTATTTCTGCATCATAAAAGACATCCATGACTGCCTCATCATTATCACTTTCATTATTATTATTTTCTCACATAGTTAGATAGTGGTGTCATTACATCAATGAATTCAAGTCCAATTAGGAGAATTACATTTAAAACATGGATTTTTATCCGTATTTGTATCCAATGATGAGATCCTTTGGTGAGGAGGAATATACTTTGAGCTTGATTTTCCAATTGAAAATTTTGTTTACGAAACATCTTCCTTGATTCAATAAGTTTGGCATTTTATGCATTGATTCAATATCCATGGGTTCTAATACTTTAAATTCATTTTATATGCTTGGTCTCAACTCGGTTATGGCAACATGTAGAAGGAATTTTTCAGATATGTTATCACCGCGTGTGGCTAATACATGGATGTCATAAAAAAAGTTAATCCATTGTCCCTATCTGTTGTAAGCACATGATTTTGGTGAATATTTCATCCTCTTCTAAATCCTGTAATCATTTGAAAAACTTAGGGATGGAATTTTGGTTTCCTATCACCATGACCGGTATCAGGGATGGAATTTGACGGGTAAATTCCCGTCATGGGCCAATTTACCCGTCAAATACAGCTAAGATTTTTTTGGAGACCATCAAAATCTGGCTTAAAATACATAAATGTTTCAAATTTTGATTGTTACTTGCAATTTTGACGAGTGTCGATCATTTGAAATTCCAACCCTGACCAGTATGATTAATTTACAAAAGCACCAATAACGATGCGTGATTGTTCTATGGGTGCATTGAAGAGCTTTGAATTTGTTTTTGAAAAAACATTATTGTGTGCTTTTGATTAATATAAATGTATTTTAGTAATTATTTTATGTTATATATATATATATATATATATATATTTGAATTTGATGAAATTTATGTGTTTAATCAAAGACAGGATCAACAAGAGCATCAACAAGACTGACATGCGCGATAGGACCAATACAATGTTTTACGAGAGTGGGAGATCATAGAGAGGGAGAGGGATTTTCTCCCTTGACCTATTACCCCACATACTAGATATGTCTTATGGGGAGGTCATGTCAACGAAGGGGCATTCTCAACTATTGATGCAGTCGGTCCGCCATTTGGATGAATGACGAAAGGCTTTTAGGGTAGGGTCCTGATATGTCGTTTTATCCCACACAAGAGGACACTTAATTCGTAACATGATTATCCAAGAGAGAGGAGGATTTTCCCCATTTCTGTGATGTACTTAGCATCTAGTCAAACACCATTTGTATTGAGATATGTTAGTGAGAATGCCATTAACCCTGGTGACTTCTAGGTAGTTGGTGGCCAACTCCATATATCTTCTTTTTGTGTAGAGGAGGTTAGGTTCCTTTCACTTTTGGTCACAATAGTGTCCCATGTCATAGCTAATGGGAAATGCATTAGCTACCCATTATAATATTATGTTGATTCTTTAGAGTAGAGACCTAGATGCATTAGGTGGTATGCCATTTTTTTGCGGCAGTTTTGTTTTGCTATGGATTATTGTTGCACTATGTTCAATGAAATGACAATGTTCCAGTTTTATTCATAGTTGTTTTCCTTATTTTTTAGGGGTTTGCGGTCACTTGATCCTCATTATGTAACCAACCTCATTATGTAGAGACAGTATTTTCTTTATGTTTTGATTAATCTAGTTGCATTTTATTGTCTACTTTATGCTATGTAATTTATTATAACATTTTCTTTACAATGTTTAATTAGATTGTATAACTATTGTTCTCTACAATTTTACAGATATCGACACTTATGTTGGGGACGTTCTTTCCCAAGATGACGACAACATGGTAGAGGCAAAGGATCTACCACATTTACAGAGGCCTAGCCTATGACGTAGGCCCAATGCTAGATTCTACAAGGAGTGTGTCACGCCTTTTCCTCTCGGTGTTCATGTGGGGGAGATTAGGGAAAACATTTTCTTTTAAATCTATCATGGTATAATAACACCGTTCACAACAATAAACAAAGACACAAATTCTATAATTTGTACAATGCAATTTATATTTAGGCAACATAAGGCATTAGTCTTATTTTCCAAAATCGCTAACCATTAGAGTACTATTGTAAATCTAATAACATGATCGTACAAGGAATTAAACCATCTAAGTAGTGCAATAGGGCTCTAAATGCCTACCTAGGTCCTATATATGCAAAGTACGTTTTCATAACCAGGAATCACTTAAAAAACCACATGCAATAAGTGAGATGTCAAACTAACTTATAGACAACCATGTCTCTCCGCATAATAATTTATGCAATATGACTAGCTAATCAATAAACATATAAAGGTTATAACAACATCAAATACTATGTTATCATTTACAAGTAGGTGTGCTAGATGTAATGATGCATCATCTATAAGCTTATTATTGATAATCAAAGTTATGAAGGTTAGTGATTTAACCAAATCAAGACTCAAGAAAATCACCCTCTCGTGATCATGATTTCTTGAAGTTTTTAGTAGTATAATACATGAAATTCTATTCATAATCAAATTAATTTTATTGTGTAAAAATATATTTTATGATTTATATGTCATTGTGTAGCTTGTTCATTGATAAATGGCCCATAAAAGATCACAGAATAAAAATCATAGTGAAGGGAGCGAGGGAAACACATCTGACACAAATAACATGGTATGTTTTTTATAATTTTAATATGAAAGAAACATTTTGGAATTATTCGCATGTTTTAATGATGTGTATTGGTTTATGCATGCCATGCAAAGAAAAATTTAACGAAACTCTATAAGATTGTTTGTAATTTGAGTGAAGAAGAGCGAAATTTCTTTAAGAAATTATTGAGAACTGAGTAATTATGTGGATCAACTGGTGATTAACATGCATTTTTTTTTACTTCTTACTGACAATGCTTCTCATGAATAACTGTTATCATGTTTCAAAGTTTTGATTTTAAATTTGTTGAATTTTGTGTAAGGAAGAGGAGCAAAGAAATATGATTTCGTAAAAAGATAAAATTTAAGAAGAATGTAAATGATGATGATTTGGTCATTAGTTCAACTAGAGTGGTGTTGAAAATTAATGAGAAGGGGATTTTTTTTATATAACTTTGAGGGATATAGTGGAAATAATGTTAGGCATACTTTTTGTTTACATTACAAAAAACAATGCAATGGCTTTAAGGATCATGTCATAATTAAACTACATGAAATGTTTAGAGAGAAGTGGGCACTGAAACCAGTGAGACTTGCAATGAAAAAAGCATACAACAATAAAAATAATCTTTTAAAAAGTATTACTAGTAAACATATTTGTATTTAGTATGTACACACTAGTCCCAAACATAATTTGTTAATAGTTTAGCTATTCTTATTTTCATATAAATCTTTATCATTTTTTTTGTTGTGCTTTTTATTTGTCGAGAAGATTGTTAAATTCCAGAGAAAAAACAACGTGATATCTGAAATATGCTAGTAGGGATGTCCAGAAGGTCTACCATGATATGGTCAAGTAAATGAATAAAATTGCATCATAAGGGGAGCCATCTCAACAACAACATGCATCAAATGCATGTAATCATTTTTTTTAAGGTGCTGATAGTTTAATTATCACATGAAATATTAATTTTCAATTGTTTTGTTGTAGCACGAATGAAAAGAAAATGGAATCTATTTAGTGCATCATACGGGACAACAAGGAAAACAATGTATGATCACAAATTTTGTGAGTACTTTTGGTTTGCTTCAGATTTCATATTTTTTGTGATGTTATATCATTTAATTAATTTAAATTGTACATGGATGTTTTGTGATCGGTGCTAACATACGGTGACGATACATCCAATCATTTGATTTCCATTGGATTAAGTAAGTATTGCCAGTATATGTTGGGGTATCAAGGGTTAACTGGACAATTTGTAAGTAGCTTTATTCTTTTATAACGTCACTATTTTTACAATTAATGGAACACTAAGAAAAAAATTATGATAGCGATGCTTTGTCATGGCGTATGAAACTAACAGGAAACAAAGTATGGAGAGGATCCAATCAATGATTTATTGAGGACCAACTTGCATAATGGTTTTGAAAATATGTGTGAAGTTTATGACTCACTCGATGAACTGGTAGAATTTTCCATCTACGCAGTTATATATATATATGTACATATATATGTATGTACATATATATGTATATGTACATACATATATATGTACATATATATATATACACATATACATATATACATATACATATACATATACATATACATATATACATATATACATATATATATATATATATATATATATATATATATATATACATATATACATATACATACATATACATATATGTATATGTATACATATATGTATATGTATATGTATATGTATATGTATATATACTCATCACATTTTATTTTTATGCGTGTAGATGGAATTTGAAAATATGGAATGAAATAAAGTGAATGAACAAAGCATTTCAAATAACTCAAGAAGAATACCCCCTGAAGATGATGAATATATGGGGCATGGAAGTAGCCTGAGTGACTACAACACTTCAAGCAATGATTGATGATCAATACATTTGAATACAGTTACTGCAAATTGTATATTTTGGATTTTTTATCTATGAAAAAAAAACATTCTTTGTAATGTGAACATATCACCTCAATTGGATGAGGATAAGTAATTAATAATTGTAACAATGTCAAAATGACATTTTGATTATCAACGACCTTTATGTTGTCCACTATTTTGGATTCTTATTTGTATATAATAAAATTGGTTTCTTATTCTACTAGATTGTCTAATGTCTCAAAATTTTACATTATTGATTAAATATATGAATGATTTTTACAATGTGACTATGAACAATGGAGTACCCAACATGATTTTCGAAAAAACAATAGATAAAATATAAAATAAAAATTACTACAAAAAATATTTGTTTCTCCAATAGTTAATTGAAAAATTGTAAAACTAAAAAAAACAAAACTATATTTACATATCAGCATCGTGGAATAATTCACCACAACACCATACACAATCTACAAAATAAATAAAAACCATATTTACATATTCGCATCATGGAAAAAATCACCAACACAACATACAAAATCTATTTAAATTCACCATGGTAACATACAAAATCTATTTATTTCAACTAACTAGTGCCTTTTATTCATTTATGTGAATTGATACCTATTCAAATATTAGCCACTCGTACTCTTTGACATAGTAAATGTACTAGTCCCCTTTACATACTATACACATCGGTGCTCATTAGTATAATATACGCACCAATGCTTATTGATATATTAAACACACAAATGTGTATTGATAAAGTATACACACTAGTTATAAGAGTGCACATAATACAACATATGTTCCAATCCATATACATATACAAATACACTAGCGCTTTTATAAAATATATGAAGCACCGGTGCACTATGTATATCACACCAGTGCTATTACAATGTACTATATGCACTGAGATGCGTGCATTAAAACATACCAATTGGTGCGTTGGAAATGGATGTATACACCGGTGTCCTCACTATCATGTATAAGAACCAACGGATTTTATTTCAAATATACACATTGATGCAGGTCCATGGGGTGTAGAATAAACGATGATTGGGTGCATTGTTAAGGCCCTCTTTTTGTAAGGTCACCGGTTCAAAATTTTGTGGCTAGAAACCCATTAAAAAAATATATGCACCGATTTGTTTACATTATTTGTATACATCGATGCTATTTAGTTATAGAAGATGCATTGGTGCATTCGAAATGAATGTATGCATTGGTGTTGTCACTATCATGTATAATATATGTATCGATGCATTTACATTAATTAATGTACACACCAATGTGGTTTAGTTATAGAAGATAGACTGGTGTGCATGCTATAGAAATATAAAGCATCGGATAAAAAACTTCCACTAAAACCTCCAACCACCTAGTTTTTTAGTTATAATGAATATCTATTATAACCTCTGTAGAAAGCTCCGCTACAAAAACAATTTTTTTTCTAGGGAACTTGGATAGGGCTGGTATTCACACGACACAAGTTCCACGGATCCAATCTCGTCCGTTACCACTATACCCCTAGGTGTACAATATGGCCCAACACATAGCACATAGGTAAGATTAAAGGGATATGAACTCATGACCTTCCATTTACAAATTCTCAACATTATCACTTGCTTTGCTCCCCACGGACACCAAAAAGAGATGTTGTAGTGGAGGTTTTTCGAACATTTTTGCCAAACTTGTAACACTTTAAACCTCTTCTATAACCTCCGCTAGAAGGTGTTTTCCTTGTAGTGTGCTCCATTGTATTAATTAAAAGTGATGGACTACATGTGAGATGAAACTACGACTTTCCATGTACTTAGAAAGGAAATTGTTACAGTAAAACAATAAAATTGTGCACTACATGGCAACAATCTAGGTAAATGTAGTTGGAAAAATGTCAATAATTTAAGCATTTGTTTGTTAATCTTTAGTAATCCCACTCAGTAATGACTAAAGCTAGATTTTTTTAATACCAAGGACATTAATTGTTTAAATTCCATAGATTTAGTGGACACTAATAAGAATATGCTAGTATCAAAGAATCTTACCTCTTAATGGACTCTTATAATTAAAAACCCATTTAATATGGCACCTTCCATCAAATTCCAAAATAAGGACCCCTATGAACATACTTTAACATTGATGGTTATATTATTTACCAAATTCCAAAGTTGCATCTAAAATATTTATGTAATTTTTCATAGAGGATTTTCTAAATTTTCTCAAGGTATAAAGCTTATAGAAGGCTCTTAATATTAGGCTTGCTTTACATAACATATAAATAAAGATTTTAAAAGGAAAATCATGTTTGCTAAGAGCCTCATTTGGATTGGGGGGTTCACTTTGAATTTAATTTGGTATTCAAACTCCATGGTGTCCCTCTTTTGCATGAGAGTGTCTTCATCAAGGGAATTTCTAAGTAAAAAATGGACCTTAAATGACTTACCTCTTTATAGGTTTACTCAAATTTAGAGTGAAAACTAGTTGGATATAGAATTTTAGAGTGAGTACTCATTGGATGCGCAGCTAAAAATTCCACATGCATCGATACCCACTCGAGATACCTTTGATGGAGCCTTGATAGAAATAAACTCAAAATAAGTAGAAAATTTAATTATATTTTGAGTTTTTTCTACTAGGGGTCCATCTAAAGTATCTCAAGTGGGTACCCATTGATATGAAATTTTAATTCTGCATTCAATGGGAGCTCACACTCAAAATTTGAGTAAACCTACAAGGAGATAAGTTGAAAATAAAATAGATTTTTTTTTCTTAAAAATTTCATGGGTCTCATTTTATTATTTTATCTATTATTTTATTATATTTCTTAGGAGGATAAAATAATATCTCTTAGCGGTCTTTATTATTTTATCTGTTTTATCATAACTCTCCTTGATTAGATCCCTTTGAATTCTTAGAATGGATGCAGAGGAGTGATTTCCTTTACTCACATTACAAAGCATGTTTTCTAACATTGAATTCTTTGCTTCCACAATTTAAAGTTGTCACTTCTACTACAGTAAGATTTCCATTATAGGGGTGCTCTATGAGGTGCATATATGTACATTGTCATGAACCTTAGTGGCGACTAAGAAAATGGATGTCTTGTTACCATTGATAAGGCCTTCATGGAATTTTAGAAGCATACAGATGCCCTAAATATCTATGCTCGAGTTAGCATTAAAACCTATGCAATCCATGTTCCCACAACTATGGATGGCCAATCCCATGATTGTTAAACTAGAGCAACAACCCAAAAGATTCAAATTGTATTACAAATCCAAATTATATGAATTTGCAAAACTAATTTCCCAAAACCATGCATGAGGAAACATGGCACCACAAAAAGAGGCCAAACTTGCAACAAGTATGAGAAATTCCATACTAGAAAGACCCAATATCTCAACAAGAAGGGGAGTCATCAAGTTATTGGCACCAAAACTCAGTCTTCCAAAATGACAAGGGGTGCCTTAAATTTCCCACCCTTCATGAACAAGAGACTATTGATTGTATAATCCTCTAACCCAAAGCTAATTCCAACCAAACTACAGAGACCCAAATATGTAAATATTTTGTCTTGAGAACTATTATAAGTGATACATTGGAGAAACCTTTCCAAAACATCTATACAAATTTATTCCAAATTACAGAGGCCAAGAAATTCAACAAGGGTGGTCTAGAGCACCAAGCTACTATCACTCATACCATGTTGGGCCTAATTGATAGGGGATACCATAGATAGGCTACAAAGACTAAATGGAAAAGTTAGAGAGAAACCCACTTGAATGAGGACCTCAAAATTAAAATTACAAGAAGAATACAAGTATAAAGCTACCGAGAAACTCATGAACATTGGAAATCCTCTCAAACTATCTAGTTCTTGTAGTTATCCTATGTTCATCCCAAGCCATGGCCACAATGTATTCAAAATGCCTCACTGAAGAAAAATTGGGATGATCCAAATTGTGCAAGTTTTACTAGCATCCTTCCATACTTGATGTGCACGCTTGACTATTATAACAAACCTAGGCTATGTTGAAGGTTGATATGTGTCAATTTCATTTCACAGTTATTGGCCCTTAAAACATGGAAGAGTTATATATCGATGACGTTTTCTTTTTTCTTTTCTGATCCGAGCCAAGATATGATTGAGGTTGGAATCCTTGTAGGGGTGCCAATGCTTTTGCTTGGTTGTTGGAGGATGTCTTGAGACCCCACTCATGGTTCAATTTTTGAGTTCATGCAGAATCAAGGATGATTCCCTTAGAGGTCTACCATCCTTAAAATTTGGACAAGGATGATTCCCTCACACCTACCATCTTTAAAATTTTGACAAAAATGATTTCCTCACACCTACCATCCTTAAAATTTTAACAAAGATATTAATAATGATAAGAAAATTGGCTTTGATCCACTTATGTGTGTGTAAGGAGTGGTATGCAAGCCTTACATATTTGACAATTGTATCATTGACCAAAAACTCATTACTTTTAGTTAATGAATTTCCAACCCTTTTAGACATTTTTAATTATAATACTAAACATTTTATTAATAATAATAATAATACAAATAGCCATTAAATTAAAAAATTATAGTCAATTCCTTTATGAATAATAATATTACAAACTAAACCATTTTTAATTCCAACTTCGTTGGCTCGTTCATATATATATATTCCAACTTGTTTGTTTGTGAGACTTTTATATATAAATGAAATTGAGATTTTGGTCGACAAGAAGGATTCACGTGAATTTGGACGAGTAGCTGGTGCATTGGGAGTTGACAAGAAGGATCCACGTGAATTTGGACGAGTAGCTGGTGCATTGGGAGTTGATTATTTAAAATTTTGAAGCTTTGCTCAGGCGTTGGATGAATAAATAAAATCGAAGGAACGAAATTTTCAACAAAGACAAGACAAATAAATGAGCAGGACAAATAAATGAGCAGGTGCCAGTAAACCAGACGTGTTATATTATATTAGCCTGTAATAATTTAATTGTACTAATGATCTACTTTGTATAAGAGAGCAGTTATCCTTCAACGTAGAATAACTCAACCCTATTCATTGATGGCATCCTGTGAATTCCATCTACCAGTCATCGATCTCAGTCTCCTTTCATGGAAAGCTGAAGGAGGCAGCGATGCACAGCAGGAGCTTAAAAAACTGAAAGAGGCTTGCAGCGAACTGGGTTTTTTCTGTGTCATCAACCATGGAATCGACCCAAATCTTATTGAAACAGTGGATTCAGTTGCTCGAGATATGTTTGCACTGTCCACTGAAATCAAAGAAAGGGCCATTCTTCCCATTTATTTTACTGGATATAACCCATCCAAAATAGGTCCTCTCAGAAAAGATGATTCAATCCCCGAGAGCATGGTTTTCTCCAGTTCCCAAATAATCGATGATATTTCTTCCAAGTTGTGGCCGCAAGGAAATGAGAAATCTCGGTATGTTTATGTTTTACTCCTATATTTTATAACAGTGGTAATTTTGTGATATATTCATGAATGAATGTATGAATGTCCTATTAATATTTCCTAGTATTTTTAGTAAACAGATCTAGAAATTAAGATGCATTTATGGTCATTTAATTTGGAGTATGTTTAGGTGGATAGAAGTTTATATTTTTCATTTTGATAGCAAGATTAACCCTTATTCTTTTCATAGAAGTGGGTATTTCTCCTTCTAGAATATTGCTATGACTAGGTATCTGATATACAAGCACAAGATAAATAACATGGGAAAAGAGAGACTTCCTAAAATTGCTTTAAACTCAAGTCAAAACTCAGTACACCTCAAGCCGTGTTGGTTAAAGAACCCATGCCTTGGTTGTGGTGTTGGTGTAAAGATACAATGACTTGGTTAAACCATTGAGGCATTAATGACAACTACATTTTGTAGAACATTGACAATGTCAAAAATATTATTACTTCTAAGCTTAAAGAGAAATTTTGGTGTAACTAAAATTTAGGGGTTAAAAGAAAATTAAGATAGTATAAAGACAGAAAATTAAGATACCATAAGGTGAACTAACTCTCATGAACTCCATAGCTAAAAGGGGGTTGGTTTTTTTCCTAAAAGTCCATGTGCCTAAAGGGTTTTCCATCTTTGTGAGTCCATGAGCTTTGAGGACGAAAATCACTTTATCTTAGAGTGCCTTGCTTACACCCACATTAGATCTGAGTTACATAGTATTTGCTTTAATACAAGTTACCTTTATTACTTCCTACCTTGTCAAAACTATGGTGAGGTTGGAAAGCTTCAAACTTTTTGAGCATAGGAATAGGAACAAGATTGTAAAGTAAACCAAGTATTATCCTTTTAAGGTTCGATAAAACAAAGTTGGTCTGAGTGGGCTATAATCATCATCATAATAGGGATTCATGTCATGGTTGTCTGTATTGTTATGCTTAAATGCATTTTGATTAAGATTTAAATAAGTTTAGTTAAATGATTAACTAAAACTATTTAACCTAATTCATTTGAATAGTTAACTAAAACCATTTAATTATAAATTGAGTGACTGACTGTGCTAATTAGTAAATAAGAATGAGAAGTTAAAATGAATCTGATCTATTTTTTTTATATTGATAGGCTTAGATACATATTACTCTCTCTCGACCATGGCTACACTGTAATGCTCCAAACTTACAAATTCATTGACAAAAGAACCCAAAAGTAAAATTAATATCTTTATACGATTTTTTAGTAACCTATCCAGGATAATTATTCTTTAATTTTGATGTTTTTTAGTGTTTATCATGTATTTCAGGGAGACTATTCAGGAATACATGTCTGAGACGATGGATCTGTCACATAGAATGCTAAAACTCATTATGTATAGTTTGGGTGTGGACGTGGATAAGCACTACGGATCAGCTCCGTTTGACAAGTATCTACGTATGAATTTCTATCAAAACCCTAGCCCAAACGCTGAGCAGATTTCCTACAAAGCTCATACAGATCTGGGATGCCTTACAATTCTCTACCAGGATGATGTGGGTGGCCTCCAGATCCGAACAAAGGAAGGAAAGTGGGTTGATAGCAATCCCTTGCCGGGATCGTTTGTTGTGAACATCGGTAACTCTTTACAGGTGATCAACTAAACTTTTTTTTCGTTTTTCCATACACTGTGTGCTCGGCAATTAAATTTGGGTTGTTGAGAAATATTCGAAAACGAGGAATTGTTATTTATTTTGTTACTCAATGTAAATGTGAATGGCAGATGTGGAGTAATGGCAGATACCGCAGCTCAGAGCACCGAGTGGTTCATGGCGGATCAAAAAGGAACAGGTTGTCTATAGCGTTCTTTTTGTTATTTTCGGATGAAGCAGAAATTCTTGCTCCTCCAGAACTGATCAGCGAGGAGCATCCTCAACTTTACAGAGCAGTTACAACTCAAGATCTCAAGGCGCACAAGATGAAAGTTGGGCCAAGTTTGGGCGGACCTCTCGCTGACCTTCGGTTGTTTTGAACGGCTTAAGCTTTCAAGTTTTCATGTAGGGTTAGGGCAGGGCACCTTTAAAATTATCATTTTTTTTTTAAATTATGTTGGTTTTTTTTAATGATTATAAATTGATTGTTAATTTTTTTTTAATTATTGCAGGAGGTGTATTCCACAGCCTAGTAAAAGAGAGTAAAAGAGAGATGTGTAACTCTTTTTATGCTCCTCCTAAAGTTAGATATTTGTCTTTTTAAACAATAATAAAATATTATTAAAAATAATTTTAATTTAAATTATTTAGAATTACATATACAAAACAACATAAACTAGGAAAAATAACTTTCAAGGAATTGATCTGGGGGACGGCGAGAGCTTGGATGGAGGCGTAGTGCTCACCAGGGTGTCCAGACATGACATGGGGGTGGGTCATTCTGATTGTACCGCACCCTGTCACAATCATCATTGACCTTCCTTAGGCCTGTACAGGACTTTTTATTACTCACGGTTGATATTCAGGGATTTTGTTTTCTTTCTTTATGTTAGGGTTTATTGTCAGCCTACGACTTGGGGTTGCTGCAGAACGGTTTTTGTAAGGGTTTGCTTTAGCTTGGTTGTTGCGGCTACGATGGAAGACATGGAGTTGGTTGATTATTCCAGTGACCACCTGGAGGCTCAGGATGTGTGGGGGGTGCCAACTGGAGGTTTGGTGGAGGCTCTGGAGGATCTGTCAAGGCTGGGGCCAGAAGGAACTGGTTCGACCGATATAGGGATGGTGAAACCGGTTTTAGACCTTTCGCCCTCCGATTTTTTCACTTTTTCCCCTCATAGACCTCTACCGGAGGTTTCTATGGATTGCAATGGGCTTCAGGTGGATCTGTTGGGCAGTACTAGCTGGAGGGAAGCTGGGGATTTCTTTTCCCGGAATCTAGGGTTTTCGGTGACTGGTTTGGAGGGGGGTTTTGAAGTTGTGAATGGTATTGACCTCGTAGCGGAAGTGGGGGTGGCTAAACAGGTAGATCAAGCTTGTGGGGAGGGGGGCGGAGGAACTGAGGTGGATTGGAGGGTGCCGTTGGGTTTATCGGAGCATCGGGGTTGTGCGAGCCCTATTTCTGTTTCTGGGCCGCCGAAGGGGGCTGAAGTGGCCTCGACAGGGGAAGCGAAGAACATCGGAAGCTCTGCAAAGCGGCACAAGAGGAGCTGGGTTAAATCCAGAGGTGCGGGATGCTACGCTGTTGGAGATGATATTGCATGGGATAGAGTTCTAGAAATGTCGCAGATGACGCTTGTGGGCAGGGTTATGGGAAGGAACTTAGCCCATAAACCGGTGGCGGATTGGATGGAAGAACAATGGCGAGAGCTGTTGGGTTATGTTCCAGTGGTGGATATGCTACTTCGCGCATGGTTTGCGGTGGTGGTACATTCAAAGGATGACATTCAAGATTGATCCTGAATAAAAATTGGCATTTGAACCACACGCGTGTTTTACTGAAGCCATGGCATCCCCTTTTCGATGCTAGTCGGGAGAGAGTTGACAGGATTCCTATCTAGGTTCGGCTCCCTGGTTTGCCTCTTCATTTCTGGGGACCTCATCACTTCCGAAAGATTGGTGATATTTTGGGCACCTTCTTGGAGGCGGACCTCTCTTACTTGGAGACTCATTACAAACAGGTGGCTCCTATCTTGGTTGAGATGAATATTCGAGAGGGTCTTCCTGAGACCTTAAATTTGGACTGGGGGCCTGATATCATTTCACAGATACTGGATTATGAAAATGTGCCTTTCCGGTGCAGGAGGTGTCATGCTTATGGTCATCCGGTCTCAGAGTGTCGCCTTCTGCTGCGTACTTTAAATGGAGGGAAGAGAAAATCCCAAAAGGTGGTTTCAGAGGGAGAACCAAAAGACTTGGAGCCTACTGATCACAAGTCGGTGACAGAGGGTTCAGGATGTGAGAAGGTATCAGAGGATTCAGATCCTATCAGCCAAGACTCTGAAGGGGAACCAGATGCTCGCGCTGTCATTCCACCTGCTCCAGCAGTTGAGGATGCGCTTTCTGCACCTGTGGAAGAAGATGTTCCTCCGGGGCC
Organism: Pseudotsuga menziesii; assembly: GCA_001517045.1. Lineage (NCBI taxonomy): Eukaryota > Viridiplantae > Streptophyta > Pinopsida > Pinales > Pinaceae > Pseudotsuga > Pseudotsuga menziesii. The sequence continues at coordinate 109,026 of LPNX011007414.1, forward strand.
TTCTATCCCGGGTATTTCTACTTTCTCCCTCTCTCCCTCTATAAATTTATTATTGAATCAGTGTACATTGGTTGGTCTTGATTGGGTGGAGGGGTTAAAAAATTTGACTTTATCGGGACCTTCAGAAGAGGGTTCCTTGCCCTCGGTGGCTGACTGGGTTGGTTTTCATCTATTTTGGTGGAGGAATTTACAGACCCTACTCTAGAACTATCTACTGTTAATACCTTCCTGTTAGAAGATCCTCCGATCATACTTGAGCCGGATCCTGGGAAGGGGGCTGAGGACTTGGGTTACTCGTCACCTGAGACTACAGAATCGGGGTACTTCCTACGATCATGCAAGAAGAAGTCGGGGGGGGCCTGGGGAAAGACCCGTTGCCGGTGCGGAAGGGCAGGGGCAGAATTTCACATTTTTCAAAGGCCCAGTCGAAGGCTAAGCATGATCTTTGGGAAGGGAAACAACTCTCTATTGAGAGGGCACTTAGAGCAGTGAATTCCTAAAAGAATGTTAGGACATGAAGATTATGTCCTTCAATTGCCGGGTTCTGGCTGGGCCCAAAAAGAAATCAGCCTTCAAAAGGGTGCTTACTCTTGAACACCCTGATGTGATTTTGCTACAAGAGACTTTAGGTTTAGGGGATATCATAAAGGAAAAACTGGAGAGATGGCTGGTTGGTTGGTCGTTTGTGACTCTGGATGTTAGGGGTCATTCTGGGGGACTGGCTGTGGGATGGAAGTTAAGTGCGGTCAAGCTCATAAACTCTTCGGGGAGGGATTTAGTACTGGGAGTTGAGCTCTTATCAGTTGAGTTGGGCACAAGCATCTCATTGATTAATGTATATGGGCCTTATGTGAACGAGCTCCATTCTGGGATTCTCTTCTACAGGATCCTCTTCTTGGCGGAGACTCGGTTGTGATGGGGGGATATTTAAATTTTACTCTGGGACAGACAGAAATTTGGGGCCCTCATGCCCAAGCGGATCCACAAGCAGGGTTCTTTCTACAGAAGCTAGTTGAAAAAAACCTTTTGGATTTAGAGCCCACTAAGCTGAAGCCTACTTGGCGGAATAATAGGGGTGGAGAAGCTAGGGTGGCGAAAAGATTGGACAGGTTTCTGGTGGCTGAACAGTTGGTGGACAGGTTTTTTCTTGTTAGGAAATGGGTTGGAAGTGGGGGTAATTCTCATCATTTTCCTATCTTCTTTGAGATTAAAAAAGGGCCTATCAATCCGCCCAGTCCTCTGAAGTATAACAAATCTTGGTTACAAGATGAATCTTTCAAAATCCTCTTCCTGGCAATTTGGAGGTCTTTTGATGAGAATCTAAATTGATCAGCGGCCTTTCAATTTGATGAGAATATTAAAAGATTAAAAGGGGCGGTCAAGGACTGGGCTATTGCCAAAAGACTGAGGGAAGATGCAGAATTGAAGCAAGTAGAGGCAGAACTTTTACAGATCTACGAAGGGGAAGGAGGGGGCCTAATGACTTTGGAATCAAAAGAAGCTTTGATTAGGCTGGAAGGAAGAAGGAACACACTATTACTGGAAAGGGAGGAAGCCTGGAGACTCAAGAGCCGAGCGATCTGGCTAGAGTGTGGGGATGAGAATACCAAATTCTTTCACGCTTATACCAGGGGAAGAAAGGCTGCTAATACTATTTGGTGCCTGAAAGATGAAGCACGTTTAGAACACTTTGATTTTGAAGGGAAAGCTAGATGTGGGGTGAATCATTTTGAATCTTTGTTTCGGGCACCAGCTCAGGCTACTATTACTGAAGTTATCAGGGTTGCTTAGATGTTTCCGAGGTTTGCCGAGGAAGAGGACAATAGAAGGTTGATGAGACCAGTGACCGAAGAAGAATTAAAGGAAGTACTGGGAAGTTTTCAAAAAGACAAGAGTCCTGGTCCGGATGGGTGGTCGATTGAATTCTTCCTGGAACTTTATGAGGTTTTGGGTATGGACCTTATACAGGTGGTAGAAGATACACGAATCTCTGGAAGAATTCCTGCAAGTTTCAACTCCAATTTCATAGCCCTCATACCAAAGACGGACAATCCAGCTACTCTCAATGAATTTAGGCCCATCTCCTTATGCAATTGTATCTATAAGATTGTTTCGAAGGTTATTGCTCGTAGATTAAAAGTTATATTATCTGAGAATATTTCAGCTGAGCAATTTGGGTTCTTGGAAGGCCGACAGATCCATGAGGCCATAGGGGGCATGCATAGTTTGAAGAGCAGGAATCTAAAAGGGGCTATTCTGAAAATTGATCTTTCTAAGGCATATGATAAGGTGAGTTGGATTTATCTTCGTCTGCGTCTAACTCATCTGGGGTTCGGTATAAATTTCATTAGATGGATCATGTCTTGTATAACTACTGTTTCCTTCTCTGTGTTAATAAACGGGGCGGCCACCCCTTTTTTCCATGCTGAAAGGGGCCTTCGTCAAGGCTGTCCACTTTCCCCTTTGCTCTTTTTGCTGGTGGCAGAAGGCTTAAGCAGGGCATTAAATAAGGCAAAGAGGTCGGGCCTTTTCTCAGGAGTCCGTATTGGGGATCAGATAGCTATTACCCATCTTCTATTTGTGGACGATGTACTGATTTTCTATTCTGGAGATAGAAGGGATACTCAGGTTCTGAAGGAGATTCTGGATCTCTTCTCAAAAGCAATGGGGATGGATATAAACGTAGAAAAGTCAATTCTCACTACACATCTGCTACGCCTAGAAGAAGAGCTTGAACTCATTGAGAATTTTCCTTTTAACAACTCAGGACTTGATGTGGGCCTAAAATATCCGGGGTTCTCTTTAAAAGCTAACTTATACCTGAAAAAGGATTGGAGCTGGCTGATAGGAAAGGTAGAGAAAAGATTACAAGTATGGAGTTATAGGTGGCTGTCGAGAGCTGGGAGGCTGGTATTGGTTAAGGTTGTCTTGGAAGCCATACCAGTTTATTGGATGTCTCTATCTTGGATTCCAAAAGGGATCCTAGAACAAATTAGGTGGATTTGTTTCAGATTTCTTTGGAGTGGTAAGAAGGAAGGACAGGTGACTCCCTGGGTAAACTGGAAGAGGATAGCTTTCCCAAAGGGGCTTGGGGGATGGGGTCTTAAAAACATTTTTTTGTTTGCACAAGTAATGGCTGCAAAAGGAGGGTGGAGGCTAATCAAGACTTCAAGTTTATGGACTCGTGTTATTAAACAGAAATATTTTCCACATGAGAGTATCGAGGATTGGATTAGGAGGCCTAGGAAATCACATGCCGGGGGATCGGTTATTTGGAAGGCTGTGGTGAAATCCTTCTCATTGATAGAGTCAAATCTGACTTGGGATGTGGGTAATGGAAAAAAGGTTCAAATTGGAAAGGACCCATGGCTTGGGAGTGAACAACATCATGTGCTACCCGATGAATTTATCAATGCACTGGCATTAAGGGGGATCACTACCTTAAATCAGCTAGCTGATCAGAGACCAGAGGATCCTTGGATTCAACATTGGAAAAGTGCAAACATACTGGGGCTGGGGGAACCAATAGCAGCTTTTCTTGATAACTATATCAGAGGACTGCAATTGGCACACATTCAGATCTCGGAGCAGGAGGATGTCTTAATATGGGACTCGGATCCAGGAGGGGTTTATACTCCAAAGGCGGGTTATTTAAAATTAAGTGCAGATGTTGGGGCAAGGGAGGAGGTATGGTGGTGGAGATCTCTATGGAAGATAAAGTGTCCTTCAAAAGCAAGACTATTTATGTGGTGTGTCTTAGAGAATAGGGTCCCGACCTAGGACATAATACAGAAAAGAAGTTTTCAGGGTCCTGGTTGGTGTGTCCTGTGCAAGAAGGAACTGGAATCAATTTCACATCTTTCATTACATGTCCTTTCTCGATTGCTGTATGGAAAGAATGTATGAGTCAGGTTGGGCTGGACTATAGATGGGAAGGCATTTCTGTGAACAGTGCGTGGGAAAATTGGTGGAGAACAGTCACACATTTAAAACTGAAGTCCTTACCTTTGATAGTTATTTGGGGGATATGGCTGGCAAGGAACGGGTCCATTTTCCTGGACAAAGCATGTGTCCCCGAAATAACCAGTGCACAAACTGTGGGCATATACAAAGCACTTCCTGAACATGTTAGGGCCGCTAATCAGAGAAGGAATATGGATTTTGATCTGGACAAAACTCACCCATGGGGCTTCTTTGATGGAGCATCCCAAAATGACTTATGCGGAGGAGGGGCTTATTTATTCATGTCTGATTCACATTTCTTTTCCCTTACCATGGGTCTGGGTGCGGGTACGAATAACTTTGCAGAGCTTATGAGCCTAAAACTCCTTCTTATCTTTGCTACCGAGAAGGGTTTAAAAAGGCTGACAGTTCTTGGTGATTCTATGAATGTTATCAATTGGACTAAGCAAACACAAGCGTGCAGAAATGTTAGACTTGCAAATATCCTTCAATCTATTCAGGCAGTCATTCAAACTTTTGATTCCTTCTCCTGTCGGCATGTGTACAGGGAAAATAACCAAAAAGCGGACCAGGCATCCAAAGAAGGGCTGCTCCTGGACTTTGGCACTTGGAAGATAAAAGAAGAAAGGGACGTGCAGAGCTTTGAATACTATCACAGACCTTATATGGATTAAATCACTACATGTTTTTATGTTTCTGAAAATACACTAAAATATTATGTAATCTTTTTAATTATATTTTCTTTTTTGCATTATCATCCGAAGATGTAACAGCAAAGCAATCCGGTGGGACAGAACTCATTATTTTTGAAAAACAGAAATGTTTAACACTATACATTTTGAAAGTAGACATAATAGTCTCATCAAAGGAACCTATGCTATACAGGTCTTGGTCAATTCACTGATACAGTGAACCTACATAATGTAATTTTGATCTCAATAGATGAATGAAATTACGCTTTTTTCTCTTGGAAAAAAAAAACAAAACAACATAAACTAGATAAACTAGAACTATAAAAATTAGATTACACTTTCCACTCTAAAAAAAGAGTTGCACCTTTAGAGAGATTTGACTTGATCCCTATGGGTGCTTGGTAAATCTCCTTTTAGATGGATCTATGTTGGTATACACTATATATATACAAGTATAGATCTCCTTTTAGATGGATCTGTACTGGTTTTTTATGAAATTTGTAAAGTTTTAAGGATAGTCGATTATGACTCATTTTCTTGAAGCAAATGGGTAGCTTGTAACCCATGTGATGTAAATGCTTTATGCTATGACACTATGTTAAAATATGTAAGACTCTTTGTGAGTGATGCTTTATGCTTTGACATTTTGTTAGAATCTGTGTAAGATTTTATAAGACTTTTTGTTCGTGATATTTTGACAATGGACAATATTTGATATTGAGCCATGAGAAGAATGTAATTATGTTTTTATATATAAAATTACTATATTTTGTGTGGAAAAAAAAGAGATTATCTTAAACTCATTGAGCATCAAGTATTGAATGGATCTAGTTTTTTGAGCTGTAAATGTAGGACCATTACATTCACTAAAAGGATAACATCTCTTTCTTAGAAATGAAACAGTTACAGTAAAACAATAAAATTATGTTACATGGAAACAATCTAGGTAAATATAATAGGAAAAATGCCAATAATTTAAGAATGTTTGTTAATCTTCAATAATGACTAAAGCTAGATTTTTTTAATAGGAAGGGCATTAATTGTTTAAATTTCATAGATTTAGTGGACACTAATAAGAATATGTTGGTATGAAAAAATAGTATCAAAGAATCCTACCTCTTAGATGGACCCTTATAATTAAAAACCCATTTAATGTGGCACCTTCCATCCAATTCCAGAATAAGGACTCCTATGAACATACTTTAAAAGTGATGGTTATATTATTTATCAAATTTACCAAATTCCAAAGCTATATCTAAAATATTTATGCAATTTTTCATAGAGGATTTTTTAAATTTTCTCAAGGTATAAAGCTTATAAATTTACCAAATTCCAAAGCTATATCTAAAATATTTATGCAATTTTTCATAGAGGATTTTTTAAATTTTCTCAAGGTATAAAGCTTATAAAAGGCTCCTATTATCAGGCTTGCTTTACATAACATAGAAATAAAGATTTTAAAAGGAAAATCATGTTTTCTATGAGCTTCATTTGGATTGGTGGATTCACTTTGAATTTAATTTGGTTGTCAAACTCCATGGTGTCCTTTTTTGACAGTGTCCTTTACTCAAATTTAGAGTGAATTCTCATTGGATAAGAAATTTTAGAGTGAGTACTAGTTGGATGCGATCTTTAAAATCCTGCACGCATCGAGTACCCACTCAATATACCTTTGATGGAGCCATGATAGAAAAAAAACTCAAAATACAATAATAAAATGTATTTCTTGGTAGGAAATTTAATTCTATTTTGCGTTTTTCTAAAGTATGTTGAGTGGGTACCATTAGATTCAAATTTTATTTCTGCATTCAATGGCCGCTCACACTCAAAATCTCAGTAAACCTACAAGGAGATAGGCTGAAAATAAAATAGATTTTTTTTTTCTTTTTCTTAAAAATTTCATGGGTTTCATTTTATTATTTGATCTATTATTTTATTATCTTTCTTAGGAGGATAAAATAATAACTCCTAGTGATCTTTATTATTTTATTTGTTTTATCATAACTCTCCTTGATTAGATCCCTTGAATTCTTAGATTGGATGCAGAGGAGTGATTTCCTTTACTCACATTACAAAGCATGTTTTTTAACATTGAAGTCTTTGCTTCCATAGTTTAATTTTGTCACTTCCACTACACTAAGATTTCCATTATAGGGGTGCTCTATGAGGTGCATATATGTACATTGTCATGAACCTTAATGGCGACTAAGAAAATGGATGTCTTGTTACCATTGATAAGGACTTCATGGAATTTTATAACCCTACAGATGTCCTAAATATCTATGCTCAAGTTAGCATTACAACCTAGGCAATCCATGTTCCCACAACTAGGGATGGCCAATCCCATGATTGTTAAACTAAAGCAACAACCCAAAAGATTCAAATTGTAATACAAATCCAAATTATATGAATTTCCAAAACTAATTTCCCAAAACCATGCATGAGGAAAGATGGCACCACAGAAAGAGGCCAAACTTGCAACAAGTATGAGAAATTCCATACTAGAAATATCCAATATCTCAACAAGAAGGGGATTCATCAAGTTATTGGCACCAAAACTCAGTCTTCCCAAATGACAAGGGATGCCTTAAATTTCCCACCCTTCATGAACAAGAGACTGTCGATTGTATAATCCTCTAACCCAAAGCTAATTCCAACCAAACTACAAAGACCCAAATATGTAAATATTTTGTCTTGAGAACTATTATAAGTGATACATTGGAGAAACCTTTCCAAAACCTCTATACAAATTTACTCCAAATTACAGAGGCCAAGAAATTCAACAAGGGTGGTCTAGAGCACCAAGCTACTATCACTCATACCATGTTGGGCCTAATTGATAGGGGATACCACAGATAGGCTACAAAGACTAAATGGAAAAGTTAGAGAGAAACCCACTTGAAAGAGGACCTCAAAATTAAAATTACAAGAAGAATACAAGTATAACGCTACCAAGAAACTCATGAACATTGGAAATCGTCTGAAATGAGAGTTCTTGTAGTTATCCTATGTTCATCCCAAGCTATGGCCACAATGTCTTCAAAATGCCTCACTGAAGAAAAATTAGGATGATCCAAATTGTGCAAGTTTTACTAGCATCCTTCCATACTTGATGTGCACGCTTGACTATTATAACAAACCTAGGCTATGTTGAAGGTTGATATGTGTCAATTTCATTTCACAGTCATTGGCCCTTAAAACATGGAAGAGTTATATGTCGATGACGCTTTCTTTTTTCTTTTCTAATCCTAGCCAAGATATGATTGAGGTTGCAATCCTTGTAGGGGTGCCAATGCTTTTGCTTGGTTGTTGGAGGATGTCTTGAGACCCCACTCATGGTTCAATTTTTGAGTTCATGCGGAATCAAGGATATTCCCTCAGAGGTCTACCATCCTTAAAATTTGGACAAGGATGATTCCCTCACACGTACCATCTTTAAAATTTTGACAAAAATGATTTCCCCACACCTACTATCCTTAAAATTTTGATAAAGATATTAACAATGATAAGAAAATTGGCTTTGATCCACTTATGTGTTTGCAAGGAGTGGTATGCAAGCCTTACATATTTGACAATTCTATCATTGACCAAACACTCATTACTCTTAGTTAATGAATTAATTAATGAATTTCCAACCCTTTAGACATTTTTAATTATAATACTAAACATTTTAATAATTATTAATAATACTAATAGCCATTAGATTAAAACAATTATAGTCAGCTCCTTTATGAATAATAATATTACAAACTCAACCATTTTTAATTCCAACTTGGTTTATTTCGCACGTTGGCTCGTTCATATAATTTTATCTATTTATAGAAAGATGGATATATATAGATTTTTTATTCCATCTTGTTTGTTTGTGAGACTTTTATATATAAATGAAATTGAGATTTTGGTCGACAAGAAGTATCCACGTGAATTTGGACGAGTAGCTGGTGCATTGGTAGTTGATTATTTAACGTGAATTTGGACGAGTAGTTGATTATTTAAAAATTTGAAGCTTTGCTCAGGCGTTGGATGAATAAATAAAATCGAAGGAACGAAATTTTCAACAAAGACAAGACAAATAAATGAGCAGGTGCCAGTAAACCAGACGTGTTATATTATATTAGCCTGTAATAATTTAAGTGTACTAATGATCTACTTTGTATAAGAGAGCAGTTATCCTTTAATTCGTTCAACATAGAATAACTCAACCCTATTCATTGATGGCATCCTGTGAATTCCATCTCCCAGTCATCGATCTCAGTCTCCTTTCATGGAAAGCTGAAGGAGGCAGCGATGCACAACAGGAGCTTAAGAAACTGAAAGAGGCTTGCAGCGAATTGGGTTTTTTCTGTGTCATCAACCATGGAATCGACCCACATCTTATTGAAACAGTGGATTCAGTTGCTCGAGATATGTTTGCACTGTCCACTGAAATCAAAGAAAGGGCCATTCTTCCCATTTATTTTACTGGATATGACCCATCCAAAATAGGTCCTCTCAGAAAAGATGATTCAATCCCCGAGAGCATGGTTTTCTCCAGTTCCCAAATAATCGATGATATTTCTTCCAAGTTGTGGCCGCAAGGAAATCAGAAATCTCGGTATGTTTATGTTTTTCTTCTATATTTTATAACAGTGGTAATTTTGTGATATATTCATGAATGAATGTATGAATGTCCTATTAATATTTCCTGTATTTTTATTAAACAGATATAGAAATTAAGATGCATTTATGGTCATTTAATTTGGAGTATGTTTAAGTGGATAGAAGTTTATATTTTTCATTTTGATAACAAGATTAACCCTTATTCTTTTCATAGAAGTGGGTCTTTCTACTTAGAGAAAATTGCTATGACTAGGTATCTGATATACAAGCATAAGATAAATAACATGGAAAAAGAGAGACTTCCTAAAATTGCTTTAAACTCAAGTCAAAACTAAGTACACCTCAAGCCGTGTTGGTTAAAGACCCCATGCCTTGGTTGTGGTGTTGGTGTAAAAATACAATGACTTGGGGTTAAAAGAAAATTAAGATAGTATAAAGAGAGAAAATTAAGATACTATAAGGAGAACTAACTCTCATGAACTCCATAGCGAAAAGGGGGTTGGTTTATTCCTAAAAGTCCATATGCCGAAAGGGTTTTCCATCTCTGTGAGTCCATGAGCTTTGAGGACTAAAATCACTTTATCTTAGAGTGCCTTGCTTACACCCACATTAGATCTTAGTTTCATAGTATTTGCTATAATACGAGTTACCTTTATTACTTCCTAACTTGTCAAAACTATGGTGAGGTTGGAAAGCTTCAAACTTTTTGAGCATAGGAATAGGAACAAGATTGTAAAGTAAACCAAGTATTATCCTTTTAAGGTCCCATAGAACAAAGTTGGTCTGAGTGGGCTTTAATCATCATCATAATAGGGATTCATGTCATGGTTGTCTGTATTGTTATGCTTAAATGCATCTTGATTAAGATTTAAATAAGTTTAGTTAAATGATTAACTAAAACTATTTAACTTAATTCATTTAAATAGTTAACTAAAACCATTTAATTATAAAAATTCAACTGTGCTAATTAGTAAATAAGAATGAGAAGTTAAAATGAATCCGATCTATTTTTTTTATATTGATAGGCTTAGATACATATTACTCTCTCTGGACCATGGCTACACTGTAATGCTCCAAACTTACAAATTCATTGACAAAAGAACCCAAAAAAGTAAAATTAATATCTTTATACGATTTTTTAGTAACCTATCCAGGATAATTATTCTTTCATTTTGATGTTTTTTAGTTTTTATCATGTATTTCAGGGAGACTATCCAGGAATACATGTCTGAGACGATGGATCTGTCACATAGAATGCTAAAACTCATTATGTACAGTTTGGGTGTGGACGTGGATAAGCACTACGGATCAGCTCCGTTTGACAAGTATCTACGTATGAATTTCTATCAAAACCCTAGCCCAAACGCTGAGCAGATTTCCTACAAAGCTCATACAGATCTGGGGTGCCTTACAATTCTCTACCAGGATGATGTGGGTGGCCTCCAGATCCGAACAAAGGAAGGAAAGTGGGTTGATAGCAAGCCCTTGCCGGGATCGTTTGTTGTGAACATCGGTAACTCTTTACAGGTGATCAACTAAACTTTTTTTTCGTTTTTCCATACACTGTGTGCTCGGCAATTAAATTTGGGTTGTTGAGAAATATTCGAAAACAAGGAGGAATTGTTATTTATTTTGTTAGTCAATGTAAATGTGAATGGCAGATATGGAGTAATGGCAGATACCGCAGCTCAGAGCACCGAGTGGTTCATGGCGGATCAAAAAGGAACAGGTTGTCTATAGCGTTCTTTTTGTTTTTTTCGGATGAAGCAGAAATTCTTGCTCCTCCAGAACTCATCAGCGAGGAGCATCCTCAACTTTACAGATCAGTTACAACTCAAGATCTCAAGGCGCACAAGATGAAAGTTGGGCCAAGTTTGGGCGGACCTCTCGCTGACCTTCGGTTGTTGTGAACGGCTTAAGACAATAAGATCTAAATACAACCTTGCTTAAAATCCAATTTATTTTTTCAAAGACAACCATGCTTAAAATTCAATTTATTTTTCCAAAAATGTTGTTACATATGCATCTTTGTTATACATTTATGCAAAGGTTAGTGGGAGGGATGAGGTAGCTAGACAGAGGTCAAGAATAGTTTGCATACATTTGTTGTTGAGGATAGGTCACACTTTCAAGCAGAAAAAAATATGTGCATTGTTTGAAAGTTTGTAAAACACATGAAGAGAGCAGGGTATGTCCTGAAAGTTTGTAAAACACATGAAGAGAGCAGGGTATGTCCCTGACATGAATTTTGTAGCACATGATATGGAGTAGCCTTCTAAGCAAAACACATTCTACCATCACAGTGAAATTTGACCATTGCTTTTGGACTTATGGTCTCACCCCTTAGGTAAACCTTATTAGGTGTCTTTAAAGTCCCAAGGAATAAAGTCACAGCGCCCTCTAGCAAACTTAACACCACCATTGAAGAGCTAAAATTATATTCAGGAAGCAGTATTTAGCTTCATAAGTTATAAAGGAAATAGCTAGCTTCATAAGTTATAAAGAAAATAGCTATATTTCATCATAGTCAGCTGATCAGTGCTACCAGACCCATGGAGTTTATTAATAACAGAGGTAGATGAAAACTAGATGTCGATTGAATAAAAATATCAAGGCCCCCAGGTTCCTATTCCTCGAGGCCTTGGGTCCTACATCACATGCCCTAGATTTTTAAAGGATTTATTTTCAATGCCACCTATATCCCTGTTACCACCTAAGTTGTACTTAGTGGTTTTTTATCAAGTGAGCATAGTGAACTGAACAGGGTTGACTTGTTCGGACTTCAAAAAAACCTTTGGAAGTACTTCTGGGAAGTGCTTGTTGTATCATATCACATGTTCATACCCCATGGGGGAATTGTAATAAATGTTCTAGCATGATAGTGTCTGTAAAAGACTCGGTCTCTTAGACTTCATTTGTCAATCCGATCAGCCCAGGGTGTTTTTTCCCTTGGTTATTATTGGTTGTTAAATAAACGACTGATAATTTCGGAGTTTTTCACTCCATACCTCCAAAGTTGGGGTGGTAGGCTTGGCATTTAGGCCTATTGAGGTTATTAGAGTCTATGTGTCAATGTATAAGCATGCTAGACATCATTTTTGAGTCATATGAACATGTCTAAGTCCCCCTAGGTGTTTTTCAATTTTTCAATTTTTTAGTTTTTTCAGTGTTTTTTATTAAATTTTAATTTTTCCAAAACTTAGGCTATTTTTTAATAGTTTAATTGGAAAATTTGATTTTGTAATAAAAGTGGGCCAAATAATCGGTTTCAGTCATGTAGGTGCTCATTTTCAAGCTAAGAGCACCATGTAAACCCATGGACCCACTATTTCCTAGTTTTGAGTGATTTTCCATCACTCAGGTTAGAAAGCCCCAAAAATCAATTATTGATTATTTTAATTAATAAATTGATGAATAATGGAGCAAATCCAAAATCATAAATCAGTGGATTCTCAGGCGATTTGATTGAAATCAGTCAAATCTGAAGCAGATTGACTGGATCTGACAAATCCTTGACTGAAGGAGGTGATCAAATCAGATCCAGAGTTGATCTTCAGCATTCTTTATGGGGCATTTCGCCCTCCCTCTCTCCTCCACACGTTTTTGGCTCATCTAGATGAGTTTTGGTGGATGCTCCAGTCAACAGGTTGAGGTGTCAGTCAGATCAGCCCCCCGATTGACAGTTGCACTCAGTGAGACTCAGATCTGGCTCAGCTAGACATAGATCAGGCATTGATGGACTCTCCTTCAAGTGATTTGATGTGTCTCCTTGGGATTTGCACCCCCCCTGGGCTGGATCTCTTGTATTTTGTATATATCCAGGCACAGCCTCCTCTTCCACGGGGAGTTAAAATTGGGATTGAGGTGCTGCTGCTATTGTATTGTTGTTATTCTTCATTTGAAATAAAGAAAAGCTTTGGAGGCAAGACGGTGTGGTGCCATTGCATTTGTGGATGATTATTGCCATTGTTTTACTGAGGTAACCTGTATCTGTGGTCATTTTTTGTTAATTTCTTGTAGATCCGTTGTTAAGATTGATAATAAGCTTATTATAATCTTGATAGGAAAGGTGCTCTTCAATAAGTTTATTGAGTATCTCTTTCCTTTGATGCATGTTTAGAGATCTTGATTTAGCATGTCCTATAAGTTTATATGCATGTTATCTTGAATCTCTGTGTATGTACTGATCGGATCTCACAAGTTTCTTGGCAAGTTCTTTGATTTCAGCTGAGTTGCAGGTTCCCACATTGGAGAGGATGCTAATCTAGTTTATTTCTTCACTCTCTTCAAAACCTTCCGAAATGCATAGTCCCTCAACATTCCACCTGAAAGCTCCACTGTGGATCTTCAAGGAAACCAACATTTCTTTCCTCCTCTTCCTCCCTCAAAATCAACACTTCACCCGGTTACTTTGTTCAGTTCATAGCTTTGATTTCATTTGGATCTGTTTCATCAAATTAAAATATACATAGATCTGATATTTCATAGCCTATAGTCTAGATCTTGCACTCAAAAAAGTTTCATAAGCATTCTAGATCTAGCCTTAGGGAAATCGTTTTTTTGCATGAAAATTTAAAGAAAACTTGTAGATCACATGCATTAGATTTCCTTTCGCTGTTATAAAATTTAATATTCTGCAATATCAGTGCATTTTTGTTGGCTGCACAAATAGAAAGCCAAGATCCCAAGGAAATCTTGCTTTCCTTGGTTCCTTTTCTGCCTGTTTAGCTAGTTTTAACTTCATTTTTTGTGAGATAAGGTAGGTTGATCCAAAGGTACTCTTAAAGTGTTTTTGGGCGTTTGTTATTCTAACATGCTCGCTGTCTTTTAGCAGGTCTGACAGAAAAGAAAGGAAGCTGTTGTCCGAAGTGGCCTCAGGAGCGCTCAAATCCCCCCAAGGGTCTCCCTTTTCACCAAAATCTTGAATTTTTTGCAAAGTTGTAAAATATTGGTTTCAGCTTGTATAAGGACCAAGAAGTTTCTGATTTTTTTAGTTCACTGAATTTGTAACCAATAATAAATAAAATTATCTTTGGAATAGGCTCTTTCGAGCCCATTCCCCATCCCCCCTGGGGGGATTTGCGTCGGTGTCATTTTCTTTGCTTTCTACTCATTTCTTTTTTTAAACTAGCATTGATCTAATCTGCAGGGTAGTATAATATATTTCATTATTAATTCCATACTCCATATCTTACATTTCAAAGTAATCGTAATACTTACCCCACGATTTCTCGATTGACCCGAAAGGGGAAAGAGATTCGTGGTAGGATTAATTAAGAAACCAGAATTGTGTATCTGTTTGTTTTTTTCTATCATTTGTTTATCAGCAACTATAAAATTAACCACTCCTCGATTCCCCGATTGAGATCCACTTGGATCGAAAGAGGTTCTTGGAGGCTTTTCTTTTAAACAAGAACATCCAGTTTAAAACTTACTAAAATTTACAAGACTCCAGTGTGTATGCTCTGCACCTGGCTGCGGTTCGTCCAATCAGTCAAGCTGTATCAAAAGCACTTGGGTGACTAGTATAATTAGGACTCATTCTCCCCAACTTACAAACCATCAGGTGAAAATCCAACACCTAGATCAAACCTTTACGGTGGCAAAATACCCAAAGGAAGCAGGAACTTCTGAAAAATGACCTCGGGGCGCCGATCTCTGTCACACCCTAACGGGTGTGTTACGAACAATAGCCCCAGAGACTCCATTTCAGCCCACATATTCCTTGCGGGTAGCCGTGAAGGTTTAGTTTTGGACATACTCCAAGTACTCTCGGGTATATCTGGAGTCCCCCCTTAGCCTAATTTTAATCAACTCACACTGCAATTTTAACTTAAAACATACCAAGAGGCAATCGCAAAACATTCACTCCAAGCACATGCAAGCACATTGATCTCATTGATTTGACTCCATTTTAAGGCACTGGTCATTTTGCTTCATATATATATTATGTATTAGCTTTGTGCTTTCGTGTGTTTATTTTCGTATCTTGTCATCTTTAATTGTCTATAGTTAAAATATTCAAACTCCTAAGTAACTGATTCAGTTTAACATCACCACACTAAGAAATCATCCTTAGTAACTTAATAAGGTCTACCCCCCTTGGCTTCGTTAGGATTTGAGCTTAAACGGAGGAGTCAAGAACAAGGTGACAACCTTGACTCGAGACATGCCCCCAAGGACACACCGAGTGGCTTGAAGATTTCTGCCACGTGACCCAGGTGTGTGAAAAGGCGGCAACAATCCCATTCAAAGGTCGATGATCCCATCTAGAGGATGTAAGATGATTCAAGTCCTTCATCGTGGCCCATGAGCCCAAGAAGCTTTATTTGGCATATAAGTCCCTTTTTTTCCTCTTTCAACCTTGATGAAGGCCTTGAGACCCATTCTTGGTGCACAAATCCTCATAGCGGTACCTTGTCATGACCTTTGAAGCCCTAAGAACTCTGCCTTAGCTGAAACTTCGCCTCGGCTGGAACTCTGGCCCGGATGGAACTCTGGCCCGGTTAGAGCTTTGTCCCGGTTAGAGCTTTGCCCTGGTTTGAACTCTGCCCCGACTGGAACCCTTCCCCGGCTGAAACTCTGCCCTGACTAGAGCTTTGCCCCGGCTAGAACCCTACCCTGACTGGAACCCTGTCCCTGCTGGAATCCTACCTCGAATAGAATCCTGCCCTTGCTGGAACCCTGCCCCGGCTGGAACTTTGCCCCACCTGGAACTCTGCCCCTGCTGGATTTCTTTGTCTTGCAGAACCCATCTACTAGGTAAGCAACATCTTTTCTTCGCTTTAGATCTTATTGGTAAGGGGCAAAGTTCCAACCAAGGCAGAGTTCCAATCGGGGCAGGGTTCCTGTGAGGGACTTGCATATTCAGCTAACAACTGTTAAAGTTCGTGTAGATGTGAGACTCATTCTCAAGTAGGATGGTACCCGAGGCAGAGCTCCAGTCAGGGCAAAGTGGGAATTTTATAGGAAATGACCAAAAAATTAACTCCTCCCCTATAGCAATTTTCTACGATAACAACCACAATCATGGTGCTGACCAGCAGATTCTTATTTCTGCATCTGTTTTTGCAAAATCATTGTGACTAGAAACAAAACAATAATGGTGACATTCAAGCCAATCCAAATAATCTTGAAAGTGTCTAACAAACAATACGCATGAAGTCAATATACCGAGTCCCAATGTGAAAGAGCAACTATAAATTGTTTAATATTATCCAATTATACAAATCTGAAAAAGCTTCTGAACATCTTAGAGCTTATCATCTAGTGAAAATGTACACATCTCTGTCAAACTCCTGCTTGTTGCCCCAAAACTGATGAACATGACATTATATCATATAGAAATCTCACACATGAAGGCCACGATGAAGGCCTTGAATCATCACACATGCTCTAGATGGGATCATTGACCTTTGAATGGGATATAGGTGCCATTAGAAGGTTTTGCACAATAGAGATTTGTCTAAGGGCCTTGACCATGATAATCAATCAACTTTTTATTTGTCCAATATTTTTTCTTCTTCTTCAATGCTGCAAACTTTTCGTTCTTTTTCTTCTTTAATGTTTCATCAAATTTTTTAAGCGTGTTTATGCTTTCTACTAATGCTCATTTCTAACAATGGTTTATTCTTCATCTTTGGGCTTTCGTCATAATGACTATTGGCAATATATTTAGTCCATTGAACTATTTGTCTTGCAGAACCCATCTACTAGGTATTATACGTAGGAAGATTAGGAGCTTGTTGTTTGCTCATCATTTGGATGAAAAGCTTGACCTCAACCTCAATAGTGGTATTTCTACCCCAGCTAGAACTTTGCAAATACATGTATTT
The DNA here is from genome assembly GCA_001517045.1 of Pseudotsuga menziesii. Lineage (NCBI taxonomy): Eukaryota > Viridiplantae > Streptophyta > Pinopsida > Pinales > Pinaceae > Pseudotsuga > Pseudotsuga menziesii. Next base: position 126,115 of record LPNX011007414.1, read on the forward strand.
GATGGCATAATGGAAATGCTTGAGTTTCTATTTTGTAAATTTCTTCTTGGTATCTGGTTGATCTATTTGGTTCATTGATCTCTATCTTGTTTCACTTATATGGTGGTTTGAAACCCCGTTCATGGCAAAATCTGCAAGGCTTAAGTCCTTTATTTTTTTCTCTATATCTGTGAGGCATATAGTTTCCATGGATTGGTCATGATATCATAACCATCTTTTACTTCAGATAACAATATAGTTTCCAGCCGAGGGTAGAGTTCCAGTCGGAGCAGAGTTCCAGCGGGGCAAAGTTCCAGCCGGGGAAAATTTCCAGTGGGGTAGAGTTCCAACCGGGGCAAGGTTCCAATCGGGGCAGGGTTCCAATCAGGGCAGAGTTCCAATCAGGGAATGTTTCCTGTGAGGGACAATGTGCCCCGGCTGGAACTCTGCCCTTGGCTGGAACTCTGCCCCGGTTGGAACTATGCTCTAGCTGGAAATTTTCCCTGGATGGAACTGTCCCCCGGCTGGAACTTTTCCCATCCAAAATTACCAATGTAGAACTGTGAAGATTCCAAATATCTAAATTTATGCTAGCTCAATAACTCTCTATAGGAATTACGTTCAACAATGCATGAACTTTATTGGAATGAACTCTTACCTCACAGGAACCCTGCCCTTGTTGGAACCCTGCCCTTATTGCAACTCTGCCCTTGTTGGAACTCTTCCCTAGCTGAAACTGCACCCCGGTTGGAACTGTGCCCTGGCTGGAACTCTGCCCCGACTAGAACTATGCCTCAGCTTGAACCTCGCCTTGGTTGGAACTCTGCCTCTTCAAAGTGCTTGGACCCAATCAAATATAAAGCAAAGAGAAGATGTTTCTTACATCCTGGTGGGAACACTTCTAAAAGATTATCTTAGCTAAACCCTAGTGAAAAGGTTGCGCTTTAGGAGTGCTAGCTTGTGTGGCAAAGTTCCAGCCAAGGCAAAGCTCCAGCGGGGCAGAGTTCCAGCCGGGGCAAAGTTACAGCCGGGCAGAGTTCGAGCTGAGCAGAGTTCCAACCGGGGCAGAGTTCCAACAAGGCAGAGTTCCAACAATGGTAGGGTTTCAACAAGCGGGGCAGAGTTCCAGCCCGGGCAGAGTTCCAGCCTGGACAAAATTCCATCCTTTTTTATCCAATGCAATCCATACACACCTGGACAGAAACTTGGGAAGAAATGAAGCCTGTATGTATTATTCCCTCTTAAGCCAAGTTAAGCCAAGCAACATAAAACAGGCCACCCTTCGAAAATTCTTTGATAACCTTCAATGGAATAACCTTTATTGAATAATTGTGGCAGATCAATACATGACAGGTCTGGAATCATATCAGATGTAGGATGATGAACATGTCTATCTTAACAGCACTCTTATGTAAGAAAAAGTGCCCCTATAACAACAAACTATGTTCTCCAACATAAACTGTGATTACAAGCATGAAATTACAACCCTACATCTTTAGCCCTTAGACACCTATATATGAAGCTCCAAATAAGCGCCAAAGAACTCTAACAACCATATCATAGTCTAAGGTATTTCCCTCCACCTGAAAACTACCTTTTGTAAATAAGATGAAGCCCTCTCAGATCAGTTTTTTATTGGTATTAGTAAATTAACATACTTGAGGTTATTCCCTTTGGCATTTTCACTCCTCAGTGTCTAGATGAAAATCTGAGCGTGAAGATATTGAATACAAATTTGGCCCTCTTGTGGATTGTTGCATGCCTTAGTCGATAGCTTCAACCAATATTAAGTGATCACTTGCTCTGCTAGGCATATTCACTGTCATTTGGGTTGAGAACCTAATGAACAAATTCGTCTTCTCATTGAAAATTTAATGGCTTACAAGTTATTTTTAATTTGACGGTTTCAAGTTATCTATTTGCATACTGGACCAAATACCACCTCTTTCATTTATTATCTGTAGATGTCAATTAAAATCAATGTTCAATGTTCTTGGAGTAGGTAGATTGAGAACAGAACTAGCTGCCACAATAAACAAAAGATTCTTATATCCTTGAGCACAAAAATTAGGTGTAATGATTTAACTCAACTTGCTAACGTGGAGACTGACAAGTATACTCTCTGGGGCATGTGTAACAATTATAACTATGTTCTAATATAGTCAACAGAGAAACTTTCACATGAATCTCCTTACAAAGGTAAACTTCCTTCTAAGCGAGCAAAAAGGGTACAAAAGTCCATATACTGGAATTTGTACTAGTATTGAGCTCATCCTGACTTTGAAGCAATCACAACAGATTAGAAATGACATGATCCACTGCACTGTTCATGGATAAATTTGATATCAAACATTCCAAGCACAGTGAGCCTGCTTGAGTATAGAAAACTCTTGCTGAAATTCTCACTTTACCTGAATTCAACATATGAACTTCATACTATCATGCTAGTATGAAAAGCTTTTATTTGTTCCATTACTCTTATGCAATGTTCAATTGTGTCGAGTAGCTATGCCACAGAAAGGTAAATCAGAGGTTATCTAGTATTTACTATGACAAACTAAAGATAAAAGAAGGATACCTGAAATCATTTATAATCAAAATTCATCTAACCGACGAAAACTCCATAGACAACTTCATTGACAAAACAATTCCCTGATAAAAAAGAAACACTATGTTTAGAAAGTCAGCAAATGATCCCCAAGTTACCTGCATTGGGAAACAGATAGAGTTTAAGGACACTCCAAAACTCTCAGGAAAATCAGAAAAAGAGTGCATTTTGATAATGCCCATTAGTTTTTACTGCTCTAACAATGTTGATTAGTTCTAACTTCGGAGTTCCTTGATGAACCTACCTGGAGTCTTAGCTTTGTCAGTGGAAACCAACCTAAAGTCTTAGCTTTATCAATGGAAACCAACCTGCAGTCTTATCTTTGTCAATGGAAAGTAACCTGTATAGTAGAGAAATCAGTTCCTATTGTGACCTACAAGGATATAGCATGACATCCTCGAATGTTTTAAGTTACACTTACAGAATTTTCTTATACTTCCCTACACTGCAATGCCATATATTTCAGTTGTTGATTAAAATAATAAAAAAACAGATTCAACCACTATATCCACCTTGCCTATAGATACAAGTTACTGTTTATCTAATATATTCTTGTATGGCGACTATATGCACACAATCCCTCTCTTATGATATAATGAAATAATCTTTAAAGCCTTAACCCATGTATTTTATTAAATTTTAAACGTCAATCAAAATAATAATAATAAAATATCTTACATATGGACAATTATTCAATCTTGTGCTCATCTTACCACACTAATCACCACATTTGCTTAGATATAAGCAAAGGTCAAACCCAACACTATTCCACAGAATAGATTAAAGAGACTCTAAGAATATAATTTTTAAAACAAAATTGACAAAGAAAATGGATACAAACTCAGCTAAACGTATAACCTTGTCATCAATCTTTGGCCCCTCTTCCCCAAAGTAAACAAATTAGGCACAGATAATTTGTGGAGAAACTGTCTCAAAAACAGTGCACTTTGTACCTTTTCTGGTAACATACACTACAATCACCCTTGAGGGCAAAGCTGTAGTTTCATTACACAAACAGTTGGTCAAGAAAAAACCCCATTCTGAATATCAGTCACAAATCTCACGATTGGTGTAGCAACATCCTTTGGGCAGTAAAATCATGATAAACCAAATGAGCCACATATGAAAAGCGCAATTCTTTTCTAGGCAATTTATGTTCCCTTTGATACTATCAGGTATGAAAAGGTGCCTTTTCAGGCAATTTATGTTCCCTTTGATACTTGCAAGTATGAAAAGGTCAATGCCTTTTCATACAATTTATGTTCCCTTTGATACTTGCAGGCTGTAAAATTCATATCTTGTGCTCTCTAATTTCTATACTGACATAGATTTACAATGCAAGTGACATCCAAACTATGCTACCATGCATAACATAAATGAAAAAATTGCACTATGTCAACTTACAATGATCAATACCATCCAATTTCTGAGCTTGATTTTAGAGTCAACTTTGATTTATTGGTATAATTTCTGTCTAATACAATATTTAATTGAGTTCCACATTTATGAGAGAATAAATCAGAGGCCTTTCTTCTTAGCCAGCTGTTACTTGAATATAAAATAAATTCCTCCTTTAGCATAGATACACCACCATAAGGGAAGCAATATAGCTTGCATCATCACATACATAGCAATTACAAGCCAAAGATGTCCCACAAGGTATGACAACTAAACCGTTGGTGATGTTCATCATGGAGGGAGGGAGCATGCCATCACATCAACCAGAAAACTTACATCCCTACCAAAGCTCTTAACATTTATAGAATGCTAATTGCTAATAAAGTATCTGGAGGCTTGCATCCCTGCCAGAACACTCAACATCTATAGATTGTTAGTTGCTAATAAACTCACTGCAGAAGCATCTCTAAGATGGGGGGATTTAATAGATCAAACTTGGATATTTTGAGTGAAGATAAAGATATTTTGTAGTTCATGAACCATGAGTGGATTTCTTTCTCAAAACTAAAAATGCATACAGTAACTCGTTCCAAGAATCAGGAACTCCAGGCAGGCACCAGTGGCTGCAATCCTGAGTATTCCCTTGAGAATTCATGGTTTTATTTTCAACCAATCCTCTACCATATACAGAGGGGTGACCATCTTTTTGAAATTCTGTCAGCTTTGTGACATTCAAGAAAGTTACAGGAGTTTTCATTTGTTTTATTACCTCCTCCACTATTTTCATCTGTACAGGATAATAACCAACTAATGTGTCATCAAAGATAGGTTGGGCCTCTCCCACACATCTTCCTCCTGAATTCCACTGTCCAGCCCTGCTTCCAGCCAAACTTACAGTACTAAGCTAGCTGTTACAGAAAATAAACTGCAAGAAAAATCTAGAATCCCCAACAATAGAAGCAAAGAATTACACTGTCTCACCAAAAATGTGATGGTGAATAGCTCCTAAAGAAGACATGAGTCTTTCTAGGGTCTACATGTGTGTCTACCCATGATGCCCATGTCATCAATGCCCTTCTGAAAGCAAGCAGAACATCAAAATAGGGATGCACTTGATCTCCTTCCTGATAGTAATTTCGTCTGTCAGAATCCATTGTTATGAGAACATTAGGCACAGAGCATAAAAATATTTTGGCAGCTTCCCAAAATTCTTGAGAGCAGATATAATTAAGGATGTCCTAAAAGTTCATAAATCCAAGTTCTACCATCTGAAAAGATTTTGAGAAGTACCCTTCTGATGTCTTGGAGTGAGTCCACCAGTGTGCAGAGTTAAATAACAGAATATCACCCCCCTTCCACTTAGAGGAAGCTTTATCAATCCTATCAATTCGCAGAGTTCGTCTCCTTCTCTTTCCAATGCTAGCCTTTCCCTCTTGGACCAAGAAGTGGGTAATGTAGAATTCAATTGTGCAATGATAATCCTGGACCGATTTCACATGTTGTACAAGCATATTGGAAGGATCACGAATTCAAATCAGACAATAGACAAATATAACTTTTAGATTTACGTCAAAATAATGGAGACATATGCATTCACTTTAGTATTTACTATTTAATTAAGGATTCAAAGGTATGAGATTTTTACTTATCAAAAAATTACTACACATTCAAGCAAATAGAATATATAAATATCCCACATTTTGTAAACATAGGAATCTACCATGAACATGAAGGTGTAGAATCCTTTTCCTTTTGTAATTTTTTGATGATGGGTTTCATATACTCGTCTCTTGTCAGGTACAGCTTCACTCAGAAGACAAAGCATGGATTCCCATTGGTTTCGATTGATGGAATCCCCAACAAAAACAAGCCATTTGCCTCTTAATTGTTCTAGCATGTCTGTGGCATTGAATCTAAAGAAAAGAGAAAAAAAATGAACTTGAGATAGTATCATTGACAAGATAAGTTCAGACAACCTACCCTGTAGCAACAATGAAGGGCTAGTCCTACAACCCCTTCAGAAAATTGAAAATGTTAACCACTAAACTATGCCGTAGAACTGTAGAAAAGAGGAGGACGATGAGCATTTTTTTATTTTAACAAGGCCCAAATTTGAGACAACCTACATTGTAAGGACAATGAATGGGCTAGTCCTAAAACCCCTTCATAAAATTTAAAATGTTAACTACTAAACTATGCAGTAGAACTGTTGAAACGAGAAGGAGATGAACAGTTATCATTACCGAGATAAGAGCTAGTTCAGACAACATACATTGTAAGAACAATGTATGGACAGTATCATTAGTAAGAAAAGACCTAGCTCAGACAACTTAAATTGTAAGAACAATGAATGAGCTAGTCCTACAACGGTACAATTCCTTCAGAAAATTAAATATGTTGATACAATATGAACAGTAATTAATTTTACAATTCTCTATCTTCAAATAAGATAATAGGTTCCAAATACCATATAACTCATAACTACTCTCTTTAACAACCATGCACAATGGAAAAGCTCAAGACGCTAGGAAAATTAATAAGATCGTTGAATAAAGTTCATTGTTGTCAATAAGCAATCTAAATATATACTGTTAGAATATAATCCGTCAGGATTATTGTAAATAAATAAATAAATAGGAATTTGAATAGTTGCATGGGAAGATGAAAAGGCTGGTTCTCAACCGCCTCATTGTAATGTATAAATTAATGTTTTAGCCATGAATAGAACATTAAATCGGGAGTTATTACCAACAAGTGGTATCAGAGCTTGCATGCCTGCCTGCCGTAACTCCTACCTACTACATTTCAGCCCTGGCATTCTGCCTGCCAGTCTGCTCTTTCAGGCTGCCTGCCTATCGCCAGTCTGCCCTCTGCTCCTCCCTCCTGCCAGTGCATTCATTGTATGCGAAATTCTCATTCTCATGAGACTACTGCTGCGTTGAAGACTCTGGAAGTGTAACCCTAATCCCTTGAACGTGGTGAATGAGTATTCTTCTGCGTGAGACCATATTATTCTGCGATCTCCTCCTTCTGCTGCGTGAGTTTGAGTATATCAGAGCTGCAATTATCCTTTCACCATTTCCACCAGAGATTGGTGAATCTGGTCTGTAGTGTCTCCGAAATTCTCCATACAATCTTTGAGTGCCGCCTTTGCTCTTTTACTCATCGTAGCTTTTCTGGATTTAAGGCCCGCAGCCCAGACAGACACGTTGTGGGCATTAACGAGGCTCACCTGCAGCGCCGCATTCACGAGATCCCTTTTCTTGGGCTTCAGAGGCCGAGGAGAGTGACGAAATGCAAACCTGGTTGATTATGGATGTTGCGTGGAGTATATATATGCGCTGGTTGATTTTTTTTGTGAGATGCCTCCACCATATATGAGCTTCGACTGGAGCTACTATATCGACCTCCATCTTTTGGTGAAGTTCATCATTCTGTGATTGTATGTTGCGTATTGAAGAGAAGACAGTGTTGAAAGTCTGTGGAAACCCTAAATTTCTGTGGTGCGACCTGCATTGTGGGCGTTCTCTCCTGAGAAGATTGCTGAAGTGAGTTTCAGGCTGAAATAGCAAGAATATCTCCACGGGATAGATACAATTGTGAGGTCCTATTGAGATACGATCTCGTAAGTCTAAATTCTGAGAGCATGGAGTGCAATTGCCCTCTTATCTTCGTGAAGACCTATCTTCGTGAAGACCTGCGTTGTATGATCGATGAATGCTAGCGTGCACTTTGGCTGTAGTTCCATCAAGACCTTTGGTTGTAGTGACAATGATGAATACGTTGTTCACAAGCTTCAATTCTTACAATCGATGGCCTTGATCAGCACTCATAGATAGGGCACTTGGATGATTGGAAACTTTGTTGGCACTTGAAGACAGACTGATTTATTGAAGAATAGATATATATGCAGACTGTATGTATCCATTTGTGCATGGGTAAAAATTATGATGTTTTACTATGTGTATGCATTCATAGCACGATGGGGTAAACAGTTAATCAAATTCTCTGATCGAATCCTTGTTTAAATTGTATTGTATAATCATAGCAATCAATATGCGAAATGATTGCGAAATATTTGTTGATATATGGTAAATAATTGCGGATAGATTGAGTTTTCTTGTGTGTAGAGTTCGAATGAAGATTTACACACATCTCTATAGTTTTGAAGCACAATACGAGACCAACCACTTCGACCTGATTCCAAGTCGGCACGTGTAACTGCATCTGGGAGCCTCACGTTTGCTCCATGTTCTGCAAGACGTCACTTGAAAGCTAGGATGAACTTTTTGAGGATGACCTTCTCTGCAACACAACGAACGTAATTCCTGGTGGAGTCTTTTGGGTTTGTTGACCAGAGAACTCATTTCCCTGAGTGCTGCTCAATCAATGATGTATGTATTTTAAATATTGCTGAAGTATTTTAAATATTGCTGCTGTATGAGCCTGAGATTGAGTTATGAGCAGTGTGGAGAAATAAATATATGCTGCGGCCTGTGATTGTGGTATATGTTCTCTCATACTGCGTGGAGCTGTGAATGCCTTGCATGGAGACTGGTTGAAGACTACTGTGAAGATTGCTGCTGAAGACTGAGTTGTATGCTGCTGAAGACTACGTTGTATGCTGAAGACTGTGTTTTATGCTGAAGAATAATATTGCTCGTGCAATTGGGAATATTGCCATTGTGCAATTATTCTGTTGCTGCAACTAGAAGTATTGCATCAAGTTACTGGAGTCGCGACCTGCCTTGAAGAATAAAATATGTGTGAAACAATTGCATTGAAGAAGCCTGTAAACTTGCATTGTATTCACCTTGGCAGAGACTGTAGACCTGCAAGGTTATTATTTTTCTCTTTGTTCATTATTGTAAATTACACTAACAGTTGTAAAGATGCACTCTTTGGCATCTAGTATTGGTGCTGTCCTAGCTGGCAAAGACCAATCCAAAGACCCTTCCAAGGGAGATTGCAGCAAGAGAGGCAGAGGGGGCAGAATCAACTCCAGAAAAAGATCAAAGTGCAAGTGTTGTGGAAAGACTGGGCACACATCTGATAAGTGTTGGGCTTCATGGGACTCCATCAAAGACAAGCATAACCAGAAGAAAGATGACCAAGATGCTAGTAAATTTTCTGATTCTTGTATTGTTGCACATTGTAATCTTGGATTTAATGAAATGACTTCTCTTTCATCTTATAAATATTGTCGGCTGCTTGATACTGGTGCAACATCACACGTGACATTTAGAAAAGACTGTTTTGAAGAACTGAATGAAACAATAGATGGCATAGTTTACTTTGCAGATAAGTCAAGTATTAAACCAAAGGGAATGGGCACCATTCGACTGAAGATGCCTGGATTCCCTGATTTCTTGTTGAAGAACGTTCTCTATCTTCCAGAGTTGCAGAGAATCCTATTGTCCTTGGTGGAGATTCGACAGCAAGGCCATTCCATCCACATGTTTGATGGAATCGTTGAAATAAGAAAGTCCTCTGACAACCAAGTCATCATGACTGGATACGAAGATGGAAAGCTGCTGAAGCTCAAGGGTTCATCCGCAAGATTTCAGAACTATGCCTACTTCTCTCAGCATGGAGAAGGTAATATGTCATCTAGCTCATTGTGGCATGCAAGATTTGGTCATCTAAATTATAATAGTCTTCATTTGTTGAGAAAGAATGGTGTATTTGGATTGCCCACCATTCCTAAAGAGAAGAATAAATGTGATGCATGTATATTAGGGAAACATAGTAAGCTGCCATCCCATGAATCTAATTTCAGAGCAAGTAGGAAATTAGAACTAGTGCATTCTGATTTATGTGGCCCAATGCCAACTCCTTCAGCAAATGGGAATAAGTATTTTATGACATTTGTTGATGACTACTCACGAATGTGCTGGATTTACTGTTTAAAGACAAAGTCAGAAGCATTTCAAACATTCAAAGACTTTCATGCATTGATTGAAAACCAAGCACAATCAAAAATTGGTACACTTCGTACTGATAATGGAAAAGAATACACTTCAAATGCTTTTGAAAATTATCTTCGCCAACATGGAATTGCACATC
>LPNX011007414.1:137281-177755 GCA_001517045.1 Pseudotsuga menziesii
AATATGTTGGAGAACTGCTAAACAAATTTTGCATGACAGAATGCAATCCTATATCTACTCCAATGGAACAGAAAATGAAGCTCACATCAAGCGAAAGAAAAGAATTTGAAGATGCGACCAAGTATCGACAACTTGTAGGAAGTCTTATCTACCTTACAACAACTAGACCAGATATTTCTTATGTTGTTGGCATACTTTCAAGGTTCATGCATAAACCTTGTGAAGGACACTGGTCAGCTGCAAAAAGAGTTCTAAGATACTTGAAGGGGACTCAAGACGTTGGACTCAAGTACTCTAAAGTGGATGACTTCAAACTTATTGGGTACTCAGACTCAGATTTTGATGGCGATAAGGAGACAGGAGTATCAACTTCTGGATACACTATGAGTCTTGGATCAGCAGCTGTTTCATGGAGATCACGCAAATAGTCAATTCCAGCAGATTCAACAACAAAAGCAGAATATGTGGCTGCAACTGAAGCAACGAAAGAAATAGTATGGCTCAGGAAGATACTTGAAGATTTGCAAGAAAAACAAGAGAACTCCACTCCATTGTTGGTCGACAATACTTCTGCAATCAAGCTAGCTAAGAATCCTAGATTCCATGATCGAACCAAACACATCAACACAAAGTATCATTTGATTCGACATCATGTAGAGGCCAAGACAGTCCATCTTCGACATTGTTCCACAAATGATCAAGTTGCAGACATCTTCACCAAAGCGCTTGGACGAGAAAAGTTTGAAAGATTCAGAAACATGCTCGGACTTACGAACACCCCTTCAGATTAAGAGGGGGATTGTTAGAATATAATCCGTCAGGATTATTGTAAATAAATAAATAAATAGGAATTTGAATAGTTGCATGGGACGGTGAAAAGGCTGGTTCTCAACCGCCTCATTGTAATGTATAAATTAATGTTTTAGCCATGAATAGAACATTAAATCGGGAGTTATTACCAACATATACAATGTTCAGTCTAAGCATGTACTTTGCTTTGAGAAGTCCATGGGAGCTCACGGTACTACAAACTACCTTTCAAGATATTGCAACAAAGAGTGCAGATCCACTGTTGGTGCTTGCAAGTTGCAGGTTTGACAGCAGGTGTTTCAGATACTGCAAGGAGGATATTTGCAAATGATGCAAATGGTAATTTTGCAGGAGCCACAAAGGTGGTTTGCAAATTCAAGCTAATCTGCAAAGGACAAGCTTATGGCTATGGAAGTTTTAGTGCACTTGTCGATGCTGACATTGAGGCTTGTGGGAAATAGCAGATGTGATCACAGAAGATTGTGCTTTAAGGTTTATAGGCAAGTGCACAGAGAAGGTATACAATTAACATGCAATAGCCAAAAGTTGTAGAGTAAATTCTATTGCCCATTAGCATAGCAAGAATGGTTCTGCAACCATCATACTGATCTACAACTTAATATTTGTACATATTGTAATGATTGATAACACTTTGTACGGTTGGCTTAAAGAAAAACTATGATGAAGCTCATCCTTCTTGCAAACATTATGTCCTCTGTGTGCCTTTTCTCATGTGATTGAATTTTTGTTCTCTGCAATCCTGAAAACCACCATATTACAGTTTCACAGACAACCTTGGTCTGCACAGCCATAAAAAATAAAACAAATAAAACAAAGGGGAAGAAGCAGGCATAGTCTTACAGATCACATTTCTTTTCTTCCTCAATTTTGACCTGCAGAAGCTCAGGGTTCAAGTGTAACGCTATCCTTAAGCCCAGTTTACTGTAGTTGAATAGAGCAGGAAAGAAAAGAACTACCTGAAGAAAAAGGAAAAAAATGTCTAGGGCATCAATCTGACACCCAATGAGATGTGAGCTTGAGAAATGAAGAAGATTTGCAAACTGCTAGACTTCTGACGAATTTGTGGAATCCTGAGAAACAAATAAAGATCAGCAACACATAATCAGTTACCATACATAGGTTCATAACTGAAAGTAAAAACCCATTCTGTGTATCAAATTGAGCACATACATCATTGTCTCGCTTAAGCTCTGCCCAACAATCATCTAGTTCATCCAAAATCCAGAGTTTAGATCACCAAAAATACTCTTCTGAACAGGGATCGGTTCTGAGAAGAGGAGCAATACCTCTGACGAGATGGAGGTTTGAATGGTTCTGAGAAGAGTAGCAATACTTCCGGCGGGATGGAGGTTTGAATTCGACGTTGAAGGCTCACGACGTTGAGTGCTAACGGCGACGGAAGAGATAACAGAACGGGACGGACGACGACGGTGGGTGAATGGAGCCGACGAAGAGAAGGGAAGTCGGTGCGGTGGCTGGAGTGCCGGCACGACGATTGCCGCCGGGCAAAATCGTCACGTCGCTAGCTTACCCCAAATGCTTTATGCTATGACACTATGTTAAAATATGTAAGACTCTTTGTGAGTGATGCTTTATGCTTTGACATTTTGTTAGAATCTGTGTAAGATTTTATAAGACTTTTTGTTTGTGATATTTTGACAATGAACAATATTTGATATTGAGCCATGGGAAGAATGTAATTATGTTTTTATATATAAAATTACTATATTTTTGTGTGGAAAAAAAAAGAGATTATCTTAAACTCATTAAACATCAAGTATTGAATGGATCTATTTTTTTGAGCTATAAATGTAGGACCATTACATTCACTAAGAGGATAACATCTCTTTCTTAGAAATGAAACGGTTACAGTAAAACAATAAAATTATGTTACATGGAAACAATCTAGGTAAATATAATAGGAAAAATGCCAATAATTTAAGAATGTTTGTTAATCTTCACTAATCCCACTCAGTAATGACTAAAGTTAGATTTTTTTAATACTAAGGACATTAATTGTTTAAATTCCATAGATTTAGTGGACACTAATAAGAATATGTCGGTATGAAAAAATGGTATCAAAGAATCCTACCTCTTAGATGGACCCTTATAATTAAAAACCCATTTAATGTGGCACCTTCCATCCAATTCCAGAATAAGGACTCCCATGAGCATACTTTAAAAGTGATGGTTATATTATTTATCAAATTTACCAAATCCCAAAGCTATATCTAAAATATTTATGCAATTTTTCATAGAGGATTTTTTAAATTTTCTCAAGGTATAAAGCTTATAAAAGGCTCCTATTATCATCAGGCTTGCTTTACATAACATAGAAATAAAGATTTTAAAAGGAAAATCATGTTTTCTATGAGCTTCATTTGGATTGGGGGATTCACTTTGAATTTAATTTGGTTGTCAAACTCCATGGTGTCCTTCTTTTGACAGTGTCTTCATTAGGGGTTTTGAAGTAAAAAATAGACCTCAAATGACTTATCTCTTAGTAGTTTTACCCAAATTTAGAGTGAATACTCATTGGATAAGAAATTTTAGAGTGAGTACTAGTTAGATGCGATGTTAAAAATCCTGCACGCATCGAGTACCCACTTGATATACCTTTGATGGAGCCGTGATAGAAAAAAAACCCAAAATACAATAATAAAATGTATTTCTTGGTAGGAAATTTAATTCTATTTTGAGTTTTTTCTACTAGGGGTCCATCTAAAGTATGTTGAGTGGGTACCCATTAGATTCAAATTTTAATTTTGCATTCAATGGCCGCTCACACTCAAAATCTCAGTAAACCTACAAGGAGATAGGCTGAAAATAAAATAGATTTCTTTTTCCTTTTCTTAAAATTTTCATGGGTTTCATTTTATTATTTGATCTATTGTTTTATTATCTTTCTTAGGAGGATAAAATAATAACTCCTAGTGATCTTTATTATTTTATTTGTTTTATCATAACTCTCCTTGATTAGATCCCTTGAATTCTTAGATTGGATGGAGTGATTTCCTTTACTCACATTACAAAGCATGTTTTTTAACATTGAAGTCTTTGCTTCCACAATTTAAATTTGTCACTTCTACTACACTAAGCTTTCCATTATAGGGGTGCTCTATGAGGTGCATATATGTACATTGTCATGAACCTTAATGGCGACGAAGAAAATGGATGTCTTGTTACCATTGATAAGGACTTCATGGAATTTTATAACCCTGCAGATGTCCTAAATATCTATGCTCAAGTTAGCATTACAACCTAGGCAATCCATGTTCCCACAACTAGGGATGGCCAATCCCATGATTATTAAACTAAAGCAACAACCCAAAAGATTCAAATTGTAATACAAATCCAAATTATATGAATTTCCAAAACTAATTTCCCAAAAACATGCATGAGGAAAGATGGCACCACAGAAAGAGGCCAAACTCGCAACAAGTATGAGAAATTCCATACTAGAAAGATCCGATATCTCAACAAGAAGGGGATTCATCAAGTTATTGGCACCAAAACTCAGTCTTCCCAAATGACAAGGGATGCCTTAAATTTCCCACCCTTCATGAACAAGAGACTCTTGATTGTATAATCCTCTAAACCAAAGCTAATTCCAACCAAACTACAAAGACCCAAATATGTAAATATTTTGTCTTGAGAACTATTATAAGTGATACATTGGAGAAACCTTTCCAAAACCTCTATACAAATTTACTCCAAATTACAGAGGCCAAGAAATTCAACAAGGGTGGTCTAGAGCACCAAGCTACTATCACTCATACCATGTTGGGCCTAATTGATAGGGGATACCACAAATAGGCTGCAAAGACTAAATGGAAAAGTTAGAGAGAAACCCACTTGAATGAGGACCTCAAAATTAAAATTACAAGAAGAATACAAGTATAACGCTGCCGAGAAACTCATGAACATTGTAAATCCTCTGAAACTAGAGTTCTTGTAGTTATCCTATGTTCATCCCAAGCTATGGCCACAATGTCTTCAAAATGCCTCACTGAAGAAAAATTGGGATGATCCAAATTGTGCAAGTTTTACTAGCATCCTTCCATACTTGATGTGCACGCTTGACTATTATAACAAACCTAGGCTATGTTGAAGGTTGATATGTATCAATTTCATTTCACAGTTATTGGCCCTTAAAACATGGAAGAGTTATATGTCGATGATGCTTTCTTTTTTCTTTTCTGATCCTAGCCAATATATGATTGAGGTTGCAATCCTTGTAGGGGTGCCAATGCTTTTGCTTGGTTGTTGGAGGATGTCTTGAGACCCCACTCATGGTTCAATTCTTGAGTTCATGCTGAATCAAGGATGATTCCCTCAGAGGTCTACCATCCTTAAAATTTGGACAAGGATGATTCCCTCACACCTACCATCTTTAAAATTTTGACAAAAATGGTTTCCTCACACCTACCATCCTTAAAATTTTGATAAAGATATTAATAATGATAAGAAAATTGGCTTTGATCCACTTATGTGTGTGCAAGGAGTGGTATGCAAGCCTTACATATTTGACAATTCTATCATTGACCAAACACTCATTACTCTTAGTTAATGAATTAATTAATGAATTTCCAACCCTTTAGACATTTTTAATTATAATACTAAACATTTTATTAATAATAATAATAATACAAATAGAGGGGTGGCAGGCGCGGGGGGGGTCATTCTTGACCCCGGCGGGAAAATTGAACATTCCTTTGCATGGGGGATAGGGAACAGGACCAATAACGAAGCAGAATGGTTGGCTCTGCTTCAAGGTCTGCATCTTCTTCAGGCCAAAAATCACCGCAAGGTCTTAATTTTTGGAGACTCTAAACATGTCATCTCCAAATTGATTAATGGTTACCCCTCGGGAGCTGTCAGATGTCGACGCCTGTATAATAAAGTCAAATCTCTTTGGCATCACTCCTTCCAGCCCTTTCACATCCTTAGAATCAACAATAAAGCTGCGGACGCTATGGCTAACATCGGGGCAACCCTATCGCAAGGAGTTTATAAACTGGATGGGGACCCTCCCTCCCACCATTATATTCCTTAATTAATCAGGCAATATGCATTTGGCTCACATTATATATTGAAACTTGGATTGTTCTCTTGATAAGGTGGAGAAGGCTTTGTTTTTTGCCTAAAACTTTGGTTTCTTGCCTAAGCCTAAGGTGGAGAAGGCTTTGCGTATGGGGTATGGGATCACCCATCCCTCTTCACCCTTCCCACTCCTCGAGCCTCCTCATCCCATGCATTTACGCCTCCCCGCTGTTGTTGTCCTTCGCCGGCTGCATGCTCTTAAAAGCCCATCCTCCTCCCTGCGCCGCGTGTATTCCTCCTCGAACCTCCAAACAATCGGTCATGTCCGTCTTAATGCTTGCAAGCCTCTGGAGTCTTCGCATTTACCTCTCGCACGTTTGGAGTTCTGTATATCCCGGTCCTTCCTCCATCTTCGACTCCAGAATGTCGCTCCGGAACCCCTCCTCTGTAACCTCTGTCGAAATTCAAAGAATACTGAGGCAGGTGGTCCTGGGTGTTAGTGAAGGGTGGCTTCAGGGCCTCCCCTGGAAGGTTCTCCCATTATCGCGTTCGTTGGTGAAAGACTGGCTCGTATTGGCAGTATTGTCCTCTGGCGCAGGATCCAGTCAGCCAGAGTTTCGGGTTGTTGAGCAAAGGGATACAGGCAGTGTTTGGGTTTTGGACTCCAGGCAGAACAGGGTGTTGGGCGTTGTGGGATCTTCGGGCCTCTTCCAGGCAGGTAAATTCTCGTTGTCATATGAGTTAGAGGTGCTCAATTCTCTCTTTTCTACAACCAAGATTCTTCGTAGAACTCCAGGAAATTCTGCCAGCGTGCCTGTAAATTTGTTTGCTAGTCTATCCATTTCGCCTGGGGTTAAAGGTATGGCTCACGGAGGCGATTGGGTGGATATTAAGAAGAATCTTCGCCGGCTATATGAGCTTCTGGCCATTAACGTTGTGGATACCAAAGAAATGAGTGAGGAGATAAAGAAGATGGCTGAAACAGTAAGCTATACTTCCCAGCAAGTGAGCAATAACGACGCCCGCATTGACGATAATGAGAGCAGCCTTCGGGTAATGCATGGGAAAATGGACAGAATTCAAGAGGATCTGCAGAGATTCATTGAAATGCATCAGGCCAGCCGAGTTAATGGCGAAATCAACGGCGAAGTTGCTGAAGCGGCCCTCCCCATGGAAGAGGAGTCAATAGTCCAACCGAGAAACAACAGGAATATGCAGTAATCTGTTCCCTCTAAGTTATGTTTAATGTTTTTTTGCCTCCTTATCTGTTTTCAGTTCGTAAGGGTTTACCCTTATAGCAGTTTTAGAAGCTTTAAACAGTCAGTTTGCAGGGTATTTTGGACAATTCCATGGCTGGTCCTCTTTGACAGCCTTTTTGATGTATATTTTCTGCTGAAGCTACCATCTCTGTAACGCATGGCTATGCGCAGCCCCCTTTTATATATTTTTGTTTATAGTTTCTGTTAAAAAAAAATAATAATACAAATAGCCATTAGATTAAAACAATTATAGTCAGTTCCTTTATGAATAATAATATTACAAACTAAACCATTTTTAATTCCAACTTGGTTTATTTGGCACGTTGGCTCGTTCATATAATTTTATCTATTTATAGAAAGATGGATATATATAGATTTTTTATTCAATCTTGTTTGTTTGTGAGACTATTATATATAAATGAAATTGAGATTTTGGTCGACAAGAAGGATCCACGTGAATTTGGACGAGTAGCTGGTGCATTGGGAGTTGATTATTTAAAAATTTGAAGGCGTCGTTGGATGAATAAATAAAATCGAAGGAACGAAATTTTCAACAAAGACAAGACAAATAAATGAGTAGGTGCCAGTAAACCAGACGTGTTATATTATATTAGCCTGTAATAATTTAATTGTACTAATGATCTACTTTGTATAAGAGAGCAGTTATCCTTCAACGTAGAATAACTCAACCCTATTCATTGATGGCATCCTGTGAATTCCATCTCCCAGTCATCGATCTCAGTCTCCTTTCATGGAAAGCTGAAGGAGGCAGCGATGCACAGCAGGAGCTAAAAAAACTGAAAGAGGCTTGCAGCGAACTGGGTTTTTTCTGTGTCATCAACCATGGAATCGACCCAAATCTTATTGAAACAGTGGATTCAGTTGCTCGAGATATGTTTGCACTGTCCACTGAAATCAAAGAAAGGGCCATTCTTCCCATTTATTTTACTGGTTATGACCCATCCAAAATAGGTCCTCTCAGAAAAGATGATTCAATCCCCGAGAGCATGGTTTTCTCCAGTTCCCAAATAATCGATGATATTTCTTCCAAGTTGTGGCCGCAAGGAAATCAGAAATCTCGGTATGTTTATGTTTTTCTTCTATATTTTGTAACAGTGGTAATGCTTTTGTGATACATTCATGAATGAATGTATGAATGTCCTATTAATATTTTCTAGTATAGTATTTGTAGTGAACAGAGCTAGAAATTTGGAGTATTTTTAGGTGGATAGAAGTTTATATTTTTTATTTTGATCTCCTATTCTTTTCATAGAAGTGGTTCTTTCCCATGGAAAGCATTGCTATGACTAGGTATCCGATATACAAGCATAAGATAAATAACATGGTAAACGAGAGAGTTCCTAAAATTGTTTTTTGGTTAAAGATACACTGTAAAGAAAATTTTGTGTAAGGAAAATTTAGCGGTTAAACTAAAATTAAGATAGTATAAGGAGAGAAAATTAAGATACTATAAAGAGAAAGAACTCTCATTAAATCCATAGCTAAAGTAGGGGTTGGTATAAATTCCAAAGGGTTTTCCATCTATGTGAGTGCATGAGCTTTGAGGATGAAATTCCATCTATGTGAGTGCATGAGCTTTGAGAATGAAAATCACTTTTTAGTAGAGTGCATTGCTTACACCCACATTAGATCTAAGTTTTATAGTATTTGCTACAATACAAAGCTTTATAACATCCTAACTTGTCAAAACTATAGTGAGCTTGGAAAGCTTCAAGCTTTTTGAGCATAGGAATAGGAATGAGATTGTAAAGTAAACCAAGTATTATCTTTCTTAAGGTCGGATAGACCAAAGTTGGTCTGAGTGGGTGTTAATCATCATCATAATAAGGATTCATGTCATGGTTGTCTAGATTGTTATGCTTAAATGCATCTTGATTAAGATTTAAATGAGTTACTTAAATGATTAACTAGAACCATTTAAATAGTTAACTAAAACCATTTAGTTATAATATGTTTGCAAAACGTGTTTAATGTTTACTGAGTGACTGTGCTAATTAGTAAATAAAAGTTAAAATGAATCTGATCTATTTTTCTTTGTATATTGATTCTTAGATGCATATTACTCTCAGGACCATGGCTACACTGTAATGCTCCAAACTTACAAATTCATGGACTGAAAATCCAAAAGTAAAATTAATATCTTTATACCATTTCTTTAGTAACCTATCCAGAATAAGTATTCTTTCATTTTGATGGTTTTTAGTTTTTATCATGTATTGCAGGGAGACTATCCAGGAATACATGTCTGAGACAATGGATCTGTCACATAGAATGCTAAAACTCATTATGTACAGTTTGGGTGTGGACGTGGATAAGCACTACGGATCAGCTCCATTTGACAAGTATCTACGTATGAATTTCTATCAAAACCCTAGCCCAAACGCTGAGCAGATTTCCTACAAAGCTCATACAGATCTGGGGTGCCTTACAATTCTCTACCAGGATGATGTGGGTGGCCTCCAGATCCGAACAAAGGAAGGAAAGTGGGTTGATCTCAAGCCCTTGCCTGGATCGTTTGTTGTGAACATCGGTGACTCTTTACAGGTAATCAACTAAACTTTTTTTTCGTTTTTCCATACACTGTGTGCTCGGCAATTAAATTTGGGTTGTTGAGAAATATTCGAAAACAAGGAGGAATTGTTATTTATTTTGTTGCTTAATGTAAATGTGAATGGCAGATGTGGAGTAATGGCAGATACCGCAGCTCAGAGCACCGAGTGGTTCATGGCGGATCAAAAAGGAACAGGTTGTCTGTAGCGTTCTTTTTGTTATTTTCGGATGAAGCAGAAATTGTTGCTCCTCCAGAACTGATCAGCGAGGGGCATCCTCAACTTTACAGAGCAGTTACAACTCAAGATCTCAAGGCGCACGCGATGAAAGTTGGGCCAAGTTTGGGGGGACCTCTTGCTGACCTTCGGTTGTTGTGAACGGCTTAAGCTTTCAAGTTTTCATGTAGGGTTAGGGCGATCAGTAGAGCATTTAATGCGATGGCGGTCGCACTGTCCACCGTCGGATCGCTCTTTGGAAAGGATCCCACGGCGGACAGTGCGACAGCCTTCGCATTAAATGCTCTACTGCATGTAGAGTATTGTTAGCAGTAGGGTTAGGGCAGGGCACCTTTAAAACTATCATTTTTTTTAATTATGTTTTTTTTAATGATCAATAAATTGATTGTTAAATTTTTTTTTAGTATGACAGGAGGAGCATTCTACCGCCTAGTAAGAAAGGTGCATTCTGTGCTCGTCCTAAAGTTAAGACACTTGCTTTTTTAAACAATAATAAAATATTATTAAAAATAACTTGAATTTAAATTATTTAGAATTACAAATACAAAACAACATAAACTAGAACAATAAAAACTAGATTACACTTTCCACTCTAGAAAAAGGGTTGCATCTTGAGAGAGATTTGATGAGAGAGACTTAATCCCTATGGGTGCTTGGTAGATCTCCTTTTAAATGGATCTGTGTTGGTATATACTATATATATATACAAGTACAGATCTCCTTTTAAATGGATCTATACTGGTTTTTTATGAAATTTGTAAAGTTTCAAGGATAGTCGATTATGACTCACTTTCTTGAAGCAAATGGGTAGCTTGTAGCTCATGTGATGTAAATGCTTTATGCTATGACACTATGTTAAAATATGTAAGACTCTTTGTGACTGATGCTTTATGCTTTGACATTTTGTTAGAATCTGTGTAAGATTTTATAAGACTTTTTGTTAGTGATATTTTGACAATGGACAATATTTGATATTGAGCCATGTGAAGAATGTAATTATGTTTTTATATATAAAATTACTATATTTTTGTGTGGAAAGAAAAAAGAGATTATCTTAAACTCATTGAGCATCAAGTATTGAATGGATCTATTTTTTTGAGTTGTAAATGTACGAGCATTAGATTAAGTAAGAGGATAACATCTCTTTCTTAGTAGGTTGTAAGTCCCTTGTTCTTCAAGGATTTATGAATTTTAGCATGTCAATTTATTTTTTAAGATGTGTAGTCTAAATATTCTAAGTTTCCAATATTTTGAAAGAGTCTTATTTTGTTGGGTTGGAAATTTTTAAAATATCTTAGAATCACATATATTAGATATGGAAATTGCATAATTTAGTTGTGAGGGAAGAATGCAATGGAAATATTGGAGGGGTTGAAACTATTTATAGATTCAAAAACATAATTTAAACACTTTGAAATTTAGATTTTACAGAAAAAATTAATGGATCCTCAGCAAATCCCATTGTAAAATCCAAAGCTTAGAATAAATAAACTTCATTTTTGTATGTATATAATTGATGTATAAATTTTAGCATACCAATTTATTATTTTTAATAGCTATCTATAAAAATAATTTTATAATTAAATTATTTTTTTTATTTTTCTTTATCATAAACATTTTTACAAAAATATTTACATTTATAGAAATAACATTATATATATAATATTTTCTAATCATATTGATATTAAAAATAATTATACTTAATTTCCCAAATTGTCATATATTTATACTTTTAAATTTTATATTTTTCATACATCCAATGGAATACTACCTCATGTACCTTAAGGCATCCGCTAGAATTCTATCTCACGAGCTCTTAGTGACCCAACTTTACTAATTGTTTTCCATCTCTCTTAATGGACGACTTTCTTAAATATCCACTAACAATAATGTGGAGAAGTTATTATGCACTAGATCCTATGTGAACATTATTGCCTTGTTATGGTCTTTGGTTTAATTGGCCCTTATTTAAAGCTATCTTATAGTTGATATTTGATGAGGTGCTTTGAAAGAGTTAGTATCAAAGACAATGGTTTTGCCTTTTAGAATACCTTGGTCAAATGAGTTTGATTAGAGGGTTTCATGTAGAAGGGATGGTTGTTATCAAAGACAATGGTTTTGCCTTTTAGAATACCTTGGTCAAATGATTTTGTATTAGAGGGTTTCATGTACAAGGGATGGTTGGTATCAAAGACAATGGTTTTGCCTTTTAGAATACCTTGGTCAAATGATTTTGATTAGAGGGTTTCATGTATAAGGGATGGGTTTCATGGGATTTGAGAATGGTATAAAATCAAACTTGAATAATTCTAGTATGATTTCAAGGCTATGGAATGCTACATGAATATTTTAAATTCTTTTTAAAGTTGAAGATAATATTGGTTTCAAGTATTTTTAGTGGAAAATGATTCATGTGAAGAGTTAGATCAAAACAATGCATTTTTCATTATCAACATACTAAATGTTATAAGTGACATTAAGCAACCTAAGTATGGTCTTTGTTAAACTTTTGGTAATGGAGAAGAATGCCATGGACTTGAGGACATTTTCACTGCTTGATCCCACCAAAAAACTCATGTTGTTGGACTAATCTTGACTTAATAATAGAGTAGTTAAGACTACCTTGATTCAATTAATTAATGGATTTACGTTTGGTGGTTTGAGGGCCCATTGTATTACATATCACAAAGCTTATTTAATGACTTGATATAATCCATTGTAAGAGAGCCTTACGTATGAGCATCATGGAATGAGTTCAATGGGTTCGGCGTAATGAATTGACTTGTTGACCCATATAGGCCTAGGTTTTAATGTATCCTTGGAATGCATTATGTAGTTTTGAGTTAGTCCAGAGAGCCAAGTGAGGAATTCTCTAATAAAAACTCTTGTTGAGACCAGAAAGACTTTATAATGTGTTTTGAACTATTTGTTAGTTGTTGAATAGTACACTATGTGCTTTGGAGTGAGGTTTTTCCCTTGGAAGGGTTTTCCCATTTCGTATCAGAGGTAGATCACCTTATATCCAAGGTGTCAAGGACAAGGTTTTTTAATCTAATATTAGTTTGAGTAGGAGCTTATGTCGAAGGAAAACTTGTTGCTTGAAAATGGAAAGAGTGGAAATAATTGAAAGTGAGAGTGAGCTTAAGGCATTTGGTTTTGACCTAGAACTTGCTTGGAGAAGTATTGGTCTACAGATCACTGAGCATTGTAGAAGCATTGTAGTTGAGATTTCTCCCCTATTACGTGCAAAAGAACCTACTCTAGATCATCCAGATCTAAGGGTAGAGTTCATGGCGCAAGGGATTTCTCAACCTTAACTTATAACAAACAATAACAACAATTTAATATTCTAAACTAACTAATGCAATAAAATAACAAAAATAAATACCTTTAACTTGGGCCACTACAGTCGTTTGAGGAAATGGTTTGTAGGCTCCCACGATCATGATCTTCGTTTATCTCCAACAACGGGTTATCACCAGAAAAGGGATCAAGGGTTACATGGAGAAAACTCGACGTGCAACGTGGGATAGTGTGGTGAAAGGTGTGTGAAGTGAGACGTGGAAAATTTTCTGGAAAATAAAGTTGACGAAAAGTTGTTGTAGGGAGACCTTCACAATGTATTTATAGGATGATTCAAGGTTTTCTGACCCATGGTAATGATCCATGGTGTTTTATTGTGCATAGTGTTTGTCCATGGTTTTTGACCCATTCTCATTTTAGGTTTTTGGGTCCTTTTTTAGAGAGAGAGGGGTTATGTTGCAATAAATTCTCAACTTCCCTGTATTTATGGGGGAAGGAAGAATAATGCTTTGGACCAATTTTGGTGGAATTTAATTGTGAAGGTCAAAATGAAGGGAATAATGGTGGGACTATGATGTATAATTATGGTTTGAACCATAGAGAGCCAAGGGGAAATTTTTTGGTGTTAACATATTGCTCCCTAATGTGTGAGGCCGGGAGCTCATCGTATGGCGACATACATCATAGGATCAAGAGATAAATGGTGACAACAGTGGAGAAACTGGAGGGAACCGTGGAAAATTTAGAGTTTCCTCATTTGAACTACAGTGGCTTTAGATTTGTATTACTTCTCAAAATAGATGAGGTACATATCATATCAGGCATATATATGGATGAGGTGGGCATACCCAAGCTCATATCAATGTCTCATTATACAAATAGGGATCAAGGCTCAAATAATGGGACTCGATCAATACATACAATTGGAAGTGCATAATGGGGGCCTCAGTGGGAGGCTGAATACATATAATGATATGAATAACCGGTACATAGGAACAATGGCATTCTCATGGAATGCAATATCACAACAACTGATGCTCTATTGAATCTGAAGGTGTACACAACTGTATGGACTCAATGACTTAGAGTCAGAATCTCTGAGGTACAGTAAACATCATCAAATATTGTAGATACACATAAGCATGACACTTAGGGGCTTCCGAACACTGTCTCCAATGCAACATGGAAATGAAAAGGGACATGAAAATGTATGGGTCTAAAAATAGACTCACCAATGTGCTTGAGTCGGGTAACAACCGGGGTCTTCGACCAAATAATGAAGGAACCAACACCTATACGAATCTCAACGATGCGATGATGGAGTTGAAGTCGAGCACATGAGACACAACCAACCCAAAAGGCACAAAGGACTCCTTTCAAGTGGTTTAAGGAACTCATCAATGAGGTAGATGAAACCAAGATACAGGGACCTCTAGGTCTATCCTCTGGAATAGACATGTGTTGATGTCGACATAGGGAAACCTGCAACTACTAAGGTAATGAGGTTTCCTTGATAGAAGTGCGAGGGGAACAACCAGAGATAGAAAACAATAAGGGGATCACAACATTGAAGGAGGAAGGGGGGCATGGGAGTATGGGGGACTCAAACTTCCTTTGTTCAAATTATAATGACAAGGCTGACTTGGAAGCAAATGATACTAACTCATGGGGAGGGTATTAGAGATGGGGAACCGGGGAGATGACTACAATGGGAGATACTTGGGGGAGGTACTAGACAATTGATATCCAAGGGATCCAAGCGACACTCATCGTAGAGTACTCTGAAAAAAGGAGCCCTGATGGGGGACTATATGCAATATATGTGGCCACCGAAAGGCACTGTTTGGGCCTTATTCATAGTTGAAGGAGTGTGAAGAAGGGATAGAAGTATGCTCAATATGATACTATCTCGTGTATTTTTGTCGAGCCCAAGACAATAAATGCTCGATGGCATTTCCATGTTTAGAGAGTATGAAAACAGGAAGAAGACTCCAAGGGGTCTATTTTTCGTACAGTAGTCTCCTAAGTCTGAAAATGGATAAAAGTGTACAAAAGAGAGCTCTCCCAACTGAAAGGGGTGAAGAGACTTCTTTTCTAAAAGTAGTACAACCACGCCGAAAAAGGTTAAACTTATACTGATTGGACGATCATTCAAATAATTTTACGAGTATGAACGAAACCAAGTTTGCTCAGTGACCTAATATTTATGAGAGGGTTGGAAAAGAGGTTAAATACAACCCATAAGTGATATATTTCGTAAGTTACAGTCCCAATGTATAAAAAAGCATAAAAGGATACAAGGGGAACTGTTCCTAGATAGAAGGTGCTAGGGTGGTCATTTTCTTTAGTTAGTCTACATAGTCCGAAAAAGGGGAGAAATGATTCCACATAGATTCCCTTTCAAACACTTTAATGAGTGTGAAAGGAAGCAAGCGTTCTTGACAATCTTTTCATTCTTTAAGGATTCAAAAAAGAGCTTAATAGAAACTCCGTAATTGTCGGTCAAGCAAGGAGGAAGTGTTCAATGTGCCAAAAGGGGGTATGTTGTGAACATGGCTAATATGGATAAAAACAACAGTGGAACACTGGTGGTGCCTCCTTGCGGGATGGTGAATGGCAGTAAAATAAGACCAAGTTTACAGTATGGATGGAGCGGATGGCTCGTGAACATGCCAATACATATAGGGATTGATTTGTGTGATGGCATGCAAATCGAGGTAACTCTAGGGAACAACCCAAAAAATCATAGAGAGAGCATGAGACATGGGTCTCATAAGTAGACAGAGGACGAAAAACTGAACCCAGTGATGAAAACGACGTGGAAAACAAACATTGGATGACTCTGTGGTGCACAGATGAAAGAGTGACCACATGTAAAAAAAAACATTATCACATTACACTAAATACTTTAACATAAACGGGTGACGTATATCACACACCCACAAGGCATGCTTTTCATTTATGAAGAAATGACATGCATGATTTTATATCACACATCCACCTTCTCTATTATCATTATTATTAGGCATTGTCTTTTAGAAACATGTAGTAAAAGAATTGCTATGTGGCATTTATTTTCTTAGTCAATTTGAAATTCTATTAGATTGTTATTGAATAGAAACAAAGATTTATCAAGTTAAGAATTGTGGATATTTTATTGGACAATTTATCATAATATATTGTAAATGATATTGTTAACAAAAAAATGTTTACATAGTTTTTTGTGGTCAACCTCATAATCATACATCATAATCCCATCATTATTTTCTCTATTATGACTTTCACAATTAAATTCCCTCCAAATTGGTCCAAATAACCATTATTCCCTCCTTCATAAATACAGGGAAGATGTGCATTTATTGCAACAAAACACCATTCTCTCAAAAAATGACCAAAAACCCCTAAAATAGGAATGGGTCAAAAACCATGCACTACAAAAAGCCATGGGTTGGCGCTAGTTTGATTTATCTGCTCACTATGGCCAGTTTTTGGACATGGTATTGTTATTGCAGGGTGGATTTCTCCACATTGGCTGCATTCTTGGAGTCCCTCCCCTTCGCTGGGGGACTAATACTAACCAAGGAAAAAAAGTGGGAAGGAATCGAATTTCTACTACCTCTGTGGATTTTGGGTTATGTCGGGTTCGCAACCCCTGCATGGGCTTCTCGTTGTTTGTATTTGGTTTTATGTTGTCCCTGTCAGCACATATTTGGTTGAATTCTGAGGTTTTCTTGGCTATCTTTGGGGATTTAGGGTTCTTTTCCTGTTTTTGTTGTTCTCTGCCCCACTTTTACTTTTCACGTGGTCTCTCCACAAGACTTCCGGTCTGACCGGTGGTATTTGAGGTTTCTTTCTTTATTATTCTTCTTTGTCTTTAGGGTTTTTCCCGGTTCTTGTTTCTATGGGTTGACCCCAGTTTTTCCCAGTATTGTGTATGGTTTTTCCTCCTTGGTCAGTCTGGGTTGGGAGGTTTGGCACTCTTTACCCCCTTGGCTGGTTTCCGGTGACCGTTGCCGGGCGTACGTGGATTTTGGCACTTGGTTGTCAGTCTTGGCTGATTAGGGTTGACTTGTTGGTTTCTATCATGGTAGACTTTTCGATACCCATGAGCTTCTGTCGCAAACGACATGCCAAATGCATAAAATCACAGAAGGGGCGCTTTCGTTTTGTGCTTGGTCATGATATTTTTATGGATAGGGTTACTTCGTTATGCTCTCGTGCCTTATTTGGGCATTTAGAGTATTGTAGGTTGGGGAAGGCGGCTTGGGTTGACTGGGCCAATGACCACTGGAAACCCCTATTCAACTACATTCCCATCATTAGTCTTTTATCGAATGGGTGGATAGTGTTCGTTTTCTTGGAGGAAGCTCACTGCACTTGTATTCTTGATGGCATTTGGTGCATTGGAAAAGGTTCCTTGGTGCTGGAACGCTAGCACACCCATTTTGATCCTCTCTGAGAAAGGATTTCTGAATGACACCTATGGGTGCTGCTCCCACATCTGCCTTTCCTGCTCTGGAACAAGCACGTCTTAGAAGGCATTGCCAACACTATTGGCAGGTTCATGGTGGTGGACAATGACTTCCATCTTGCTTTTGATAAAAGGATCGCACGGGTCTTGGTTGAACTGGACATTTCGCTCAGGTTGCCTACTGAGGTCGAGATTTTATGCAATGAGCATTTAATGATCCAGAAACTGGATTACCTACATGTTCTGTTCCGCTACAGGGTCTGTCACGAAATCGGACACCTTCGAAGATCCTATCCTGTGCTGCGGTCTATGAGCTCATCCTCGATTCCCGAAGGCATGTCGACTGTCACCTATTGGGCTGCCACTGATGCACGGGAGCTCATCATTCCAGGTATTTTCCCCCATTCTCAATCCCTCTCAGATGAAGTCTCAGACTCCTTTCTCAATGCTATTGATGATTTAGTCCAGTCCCGTGCAAATTCCCCTTCTTTAGTTTCTTCCCCGGCTCCCTCACCCCTCCCGGTCTTGATGCCAGATCCCCAACGGTCCTTCCTTGAATGTGTTCAAGCCCCCTTATCCGAACCTCTTTCGGATGTCATACTAGTCCCAAGCTCCTCACCCTCTTTACCAACTCTACTGACTCCTGTGGAACCTCCACTCCTTACTAACCTGTCTCCTCCTCATGCTCCTTTGCCTCCTATCCACTCTACCCCCTCACAGTCCTAGGCATTACCATCATTAATGTCTCTCGTGGATTTTCCACCTCTCACAAAATCGAACACTCCTCCGGCTATGACCTCTTCTCCTTGCAGCCCTGCTACTTCACCATCCTATTTTGACCCCTCCCTCCAGAAGTCATTGTCCATATTCTCTGCCACTACTCCTACCTCTCCCTCCACCCTGCATCTGAACTCTATCAGATTTGCGAATGTGACTGTTCGAAAGAAGAAAAAGGACAAATTGTTGGGGGACCTCTCCACTGCTTCACCTCCCTATATACCCAGCAGTATGTTCCTTAATGAAGATACTGCCCCTTAATGTCAAGGGTCTTGGAGGTAAGACCAAACATATTTGCCTCCATAATCTCTAGGTCCAGATATGATAGTCCTTTAGGAGACCATGTGCAGCACATATCCTGCATTGCTTACATTCTCCAAACTCTTACCCTCATGGGAATTTTGCACGACCAGTGCATCAGGCCTCTCAGGTGGGATCCTCACTGCCTGGAATCCTCAGCGTGTCAAATGTCGGGCCTTTGAGACATGTGTTGGCATCCTGGTTCATGATACTTTTCGAGTTCTTCCTATCCCCTTGGCCATTCTTAATGTGTATGGTCCCTATAGGAATCGGGAATTATTTTGGGAAAAGGCTCACAGAGGTGGTATTCTCAGTATTCTAAATCTTGTCCTGGGTGGTGATCTTAATCTGATTTTAAACTCCTCCAATATTTGGGGAAAGAAAGCCTCTCCTAACCCCCTTTCCTCTCACTTTCTGTCCCTGTTCAACTCTATGGGACTGGTGGATATTGCACCTTCTGTGGTTGGGCTGACATGGCGGAATGGGCGTTCTGGTAATGAGGGCATTAGTAAGAGATTAGACAGATTTTTTATTTCTTCATCCTTGATCTTGTCCCTGGGGGTTCATAGGGTGTGGACCCATTGTTTTGATATCTCTGATCACCTTTCGATTTGCCTCGAGTGGAATAAGCAGAGGGGGTCATGTAATTACCCATTTAAGTTCAACCGATCATGGCTCGATGATCCTGAATTCAATCGGTGGCTCCTACATAAATGGTCTTTAATTTACCCTGGGGATACTACTCTTGACCTTGACACATTTTATCACAGGTTACGTTCTCTCAAGTAGGAGGTAAAGGTTTGGATCAAGAACAAAAATTCTCAGATGGATTCTGAGTCAACCTGTCTTGAATGTGCTATTGTTTCACTTCTCTCAAGCTCCTCTGCGGGTATACTTTCCCATGAAGACCAGAAGTCCTTAGCACTTCTTCGGGCAGAAAAAAAAATATTCAGGAGCACTATCTACTGACTTAGCAACTGAAAAGCCGTACCAAATGGGCCCATTTGGGTGATTCGAACACCAAATATTTCCACACATTGGCTTCGGGGAGGCGGAACCAGAACTCGATATGGTCACTGTGTGATGAGAATGGTGTTGTCTATGAAGATGAGTCTTCCCTTAGGGAGTTGGGATAGCAACATTTTGCTCATATTTTTCATGATGATAAAAATACCTGCTTATTGGAGCAACTCAAGGTAGTGATGCTTTATCCTCACATGAACTCCATTGATGGTGCCCTCTGTCTCTCTGATCCTGTTTCTCTAAAGGAAATTGAATCAGCACTGAAATCATTCAAAAAAGACAGAAGCCCTGGCCCGGATGGCTGCCCTGTTGAGTTTTACTTGCACTTTTTTGATATTTTGGGACATGACTTAGTGAATGTTGTTTATTCAGCTAGGGTCTCGGGATTTATCCCTCCTTCCCTAAATTCCACCTTCCTTGCTCTGATCCCCAAAAAAGATAAGTCATCCTCTTTTGCTAACTTCAGTCCCATTTCCTTATGCAATCTGCTGTATAAATTGATCTCCAAAGTTATTGTTGTTCGGCTCAAACCCTCCCTAGAGTCCTGTATCGCTCAGGAACAATATGGCTTTCTTAAGAACCGACAGATCGTGGAGCCTATTGGTATTGTTCAGGAGACTCTCCATTCTGTAAATACTAAGAATATATGTGCCTTCATTCTCAAGTTGGATCTGATCAAGGCTTTTGATCATGTTAATTGGTCTTTTGTCCGTCTCATTTTGATATAGATTGGGGTTCCTCTCCTGGTTGTTAACTGGATCATGGGATGCCTCACCTCTACAAATTTTGTTGTCCTTGTCAATGGCACCCCTTCAAAGTTTTTCTTAGCTTCTCGTGGCATCAGACAGGGCTGCCCTCTGTCCCCATTACTCTTTATCCTTGTCATTAAAGGACTCAGTCTCTTGATGTATGATGCTAGGGACCATGGCTCATCTATGGTATTCAGATCACTTCCTCACTCACTCTTACCCACCTCCTTTTTGTAGATTATGTTATATTGATGGGCACAGGTACCTTACAGGGATGGATTGCCTTTGATGTTATACTGAGTACCGTCTGCAAGGCCTCAGGGATGAGCATTAGTCTGGACAAATCGTGCTTTCTGTACAATAATATTGCAGATGAAATGTTCCCGGACATTGCTAGGGTCATTCCATATCAGATGGAACCTCTTGTTTCGGGTTTTAAATATCTTGGTTATTTCTTGAAACCTCTGTGGTTATTTCTTGAAACCTCTAGGCTACAGGGTAAGTGATTGGAATTGGTTGGTACAGAAATTTGAGAAAAGGATTTGTCACTGGACTCATAAGTTACTCTCATTGGGCGGTCGTTTGATATTGGTCCAAGCTGTACTATCCAGTATTTCAGTGTATTGGTTGGGATTAGCGCCCATCCCCTTGTTCATTCTCCACAAGCTTAAAATCATAATGTTTGCTTTTTTATGGGGCTCTACTGGTAATAATCGTAAATACCATTTGATTAATTGGCAGATTCTATCATGGCCGAAAGAGAACAAGGGCTGGGGTATTAAAAATATATACTGGTTCAGCACTACTCTTCGTCTTAAGAACCTATGGATGGTACTGATGAACAATAGTCTCTGGCATCGGGTTCTTACCAACAAATATTTAAAAGGTCTCTTGGTGGTTGATTGGCTTAGGAGGAAAAATTTTGGCACACGAGGGGTCTCTGTCATTTGGAAGGGTTTTCTCTAGACTCTCCCCTGGCTGGGTTGCAATCTTGCATGGTAGGTGGGGAATGGCTCAGATGTTCTTATCGGTATTGATCCTGTCATTGATGTCCACTCTTCCAGCTCACTCCCGAATGGATTAAGATCCTTCCTTGAGGATTTGAATATCACTACCCTATCACAAGCACACAATACATTACCTGACTCTCAACGTTATAGGTACACAACTGATGAATTATGTATTGTTGGTGCTTGGAAAGATGCTAGGGATGCATATACATGGGGACTGGAACTCTGTGGCATTCGTATCTCTTCTCAGTCTAATACTCTTTTATGGGCATTTAACAAACATGATGGCTCCATCTCAGCCAACCAAACTAGTATATGAATGCATCGTGAATTTGATGCTCCCACCTTCAGGCAGTAGGTTAAATACTTTCTTATGGTCAGGCTCTATTCCAAAGAAGATTGGATGTTTCATATGGCTTGTCTTGAGGAACAGAATCCTCACCTAGGATAACCTCCAGAAATGAGGCTGGCACGGACCGGGTATGTCCACTCTGCTATTTACATGAGGAGTCAGTTCTACATATTTTTTCCCACTGCTCTTTCTGGAAGAATGTCTTATCCCACATTTGTGATCAGTTCCATATTTCACCCCCTCCTCGAGCTGCTACTCTTGGCATGTACATTGAACATTGGATCACTCAGTACTCAAGGTATTCTATGCACTCGACTATCCCCTTCTACACGATGTGGACCATCTGGAAAGCTCGAAACTTGATTATTTTTTAGGGGAAGAAAATGTATGTCCTAAACATTCTGCACCAGATCAAATATTTCATGCAACTGTATAGTCCTCCAGCTATTACTTGTAAAAATATCAGGGAGATTGGACCTTCTCCATGCTTGGTCTTCCCCTGTGGTTTTTTTGATGTGGCTTCTTCTAACCATCTGGGTGGTGTTGGATTCTGCCTATACCTGAATGTGTCACATCATTTTGAATTTGCGCTAGGGGTTGGAGATAGTACCAACACCAAAGTCGAACTTCTCGGCTTATGGGCTCTTTTACAAACTTCCCATATGATGGGGATTCCCTTATCCCATATTTTTGGTGACTCTTTAGCCATCATCAACTGGGCAAAGGGATCCACTGCTCTCTCCCCACCTGAACTTTTTCACTGGTGTAGGAAAACTAGAAAGCTTATTACTTGCTTTCCTAATTTGTCATTCTGTCATATCTACTGTGAACACAATCAGATTGCAGACCGCCTCTCTAAAACTGCCCTTTCCTTGGCTCCGGGATCAGGATGCTTCTCTGAATTTACTGAGGACCATTTGGTCTCACACGGGACTTATCAGCTCTTTTGATTTTTGTTTGGGGAGCTTACTCCCTATTTTTTATTCTTGTATTTATATGTGGCTCATTGAACGGGCTCTTTTAGCTTGCTGCTCTGATCTCTTTGGCCCATGGTAGATATGATTTACCTGACATATTTGCTATATGATGAGACAGTTTACTGATGGGACCACTTTTTTATATATCAGCTATCCAACCTGGTTGCTTCTGTCAGTGAAGTGACTTTTCATGTATAAGTTGTATTCTTCACCTGGATGTAACCCATTCATGGGTAGGCACTATAGATGCCCTTTGATTCTTAATAGAATATCAAGGACATGCTTTTTTCTTCCTCGAAAAAAAACAAAATCTTGGATCATCCTATTAATACATTATGAAGGTCTCCCCAAAAACACTTTTTTAGTCACTTCACTTTTGTTCACACTTTTCACCTTTTACCCACATATTTTCACATCATATTATATGTTGAGTTTACTCCATACAATCATTGATTCCATTCCTATTAACAACCCTAGTTGGAGGAAATCAGAGAACCAGATCGTGGAAGCTTTTGGACCAAATCCTCAAACGGCTTCAGTGGTTCATTTACAAATGTATGTTGCATTTATTTTGTTGAAATAAAATCTAAAAAATATTTTGTTTATTGTTCGTTAAGTAAGTCAAAGTTGAATGTTTTTCTTTACACCATGAACTATACCTCTAGATGTCTTTGATTTAAGGTTGGTGCTTTTACAAGTAGCTACAGAGAAATCTCCACTATAGATATTACAAATATTACAAGCTTATATTTTATTATGAACTTACATTTTATTATATAATCATTATTTATAAATATAATATAATATTAAAAACATACCACCAAAAATATTGAAATGAATTGAGAATATGATAGAAAGTCTATAATTATAGAAAATCTAGAATTAAAAAAAACACACGTGATTAACACATTGACTACAAGATGTATCTTAGGAAACTAACATAAAAATATTTAACAAGAAAATAAGGATTATTATTCGCTCTTTTCTTCTTATATTAAATGCAAGATATAAAGAAAGATTTGTCTCCCTATAAAATACAATAGACAATTTGTCTGGTTAGTTACTACATGGTCTTCTTTTTTATATGTTTTACTTTAATATTTCAACCATTTTATATGCTCATTTATTGTACAATAAGAATTAAATCCATTATTTTTAGGGCGGTAGGGGCGGGGTTGTCTTCACCCTAGACAGAAAAATAGAAACCAATTTTTCTTAGGGGCTCGGTACAGAGTCAAATAACATTGTTGAAGCCTTATCCCTTTGGCAAGGTCTATTGATTGCCAAGAATAAGAGAATTACAAAGCTTTCAGTGTTGGGTGATTCGAGTATAGTTATCCAAGCGCTTGTCGAAGGCTCCCTTCCAAATCATCTGCACCTTAGTCAACTGATAAAAAGGATCCAGTCCCTTGCCCGTTACTTTCATAAAATCGAATTTTTCCATATTCTCAGGATCCACAACAAAGAAGCGGACTTAGCGGCAAACATTGGAACCTCACTAAGCGTTGGCTCCCTCCTGATCAATGGCTCTTATGATTTTTTCCCTCTACCATAAAACCGGGGCTGAAAGATTGGAGTCCTCGTGGCTTTCCGGCTCACCATCTCCCACGTGCATGTCTTTTGGTGAGGTTAGTGGACATGTGCCGTCGTGTGGGCTATCATGGAACCATCAGATTGCATTTATATACAATACGATGGAGTACTTCAAGAAAGCAAGCAGGAGGTTAACAGTCTCGTCGGTTTTTTAGTGATCTGGGTGAGGTGATGCATGAATTAATGAGCAACATGATGATTCCTGGTGGTCTGGTGTTTATGTTTTTGAGGAGCAGAGATATAAACTCCAAGAAGGAGAAGGGGAGAGGAACCTTGGTCTTGATGGTCTGCTGGAAAAATGAGGTTGTTAACAGGGCAATCTGCGGGAAGAGTTTGAGGGTGTTGGTGCCGAAGGTGGCCAGTATATCTAGTGTCTTTGTTGTAGTAATCATGGCCTCCTCTGAATCTTTGGGGTCATCCCTACAGGCATTGATAGACTATGATATTAAAGAGGAAGTGGAGAAGCAGAAAGGCACAGTGGATGTAATCAACACTAAAGGAGGAAGACATCTGGGAAATGTGGAAGGGGACCTTGCGTTTCTGAGGAAGGAATTCAAATGCACAATAAAAAAATCCAAAACGACAGTTATCAAGCTATTGGAAAACTTGGAGGTGAAGGTTGAAAAGCTTGTACTGAGGGCGGTCAAATTGGAATGCCCGAATAATTCAGGTTCGTCGATCCGTCCCTATGGGGAAAACAATTAGCTTGTGGTTGATCCTTTTGTTAAATGCAGTCTGTAATGTCTCCTGTTGATCTTGTTGAATACTGTATGTTCTGCTTTCTCTCAGTAATATATAATGTCAACAATGTATCTTGTTTGTTCTAAAGGCTGTAATGGTCTCTGTTAGTGAACTTATATAGTTTCCAGAGATTTATTGTGCTCGTTTGCCACTACCGTAAGGGAATTTTTGGACCTACTTTGCTGCTTCCATAAGGGCGTGATTAAGTATGGTTGACCTGCTTTTCCGCTACCATAAGGGCGTTTTGTATTTGGGTATTGTTTCTGTGGTTATACCGCCTCTTTAATATAATATAACCTTTTTTGTAAAAAAAAAGAATGAAATCCATTATTTTCTTTATAAATCAATTTTTAACACGTCTCAATTTTTTTTTTGCATGTTTTAATGGTAATCCAAGGTTAGGAATGGAGTTTTTTCATGCCCTGATCTTAATTAAGGTTAGGGTTCTATGTCCTCTATAATATTATTATTGAAAGTACACATGTGACTAGCTCTACATGTGTGAGAAATGATAGTTTATGTGGTATGTGGCATCCACTTGGTATTGCAGTGGTTAGAACATACTTCAATTTGTCGAAGGCATAACTCTATCATACAGACCCTGATCAAGGTGCTCCTTGGACAATTGGAAATCTCTAAATAAATAGATAAATATTAATTGGTTATGAACTATTTTCATAAAATTTCAAAAATGATCACTTAAAGCTCGAATCAATATCCAAAATTTTTATGACACTAAATCACTAAATTGGGATATGCCCCTCATATGGACTCAACAAGACCGTGGATATCATTTTCTACCACATAAGTACTGGAATGGATGGAAAATTATATAATGATCCAAAATATCTCAAAGATATAAATTTACAATAATAATTTAGATACAACATGATCCAAAAAAAAAATTCAAATGTTGTGAAACAGTGAACCAGAAATATTAAGCTTCCCAGCTTTTTCTCTGTAAATATTAAAGAAACCCTTCAATTAATTTTTTTTGTATGATGGAACATCTCTTCGGAAACCCTCAAGCACTTCCCCATTTTTTTAGGATGTACTCGAGGTAAACTGTCGGCCCTGATTACGGGGCCTAACCTGGTGGGGACATCGAGTGAGGCCCCGACATAGCCACTTGAGGATTTGACGCCAAGACCTTCTACTAGCATAATCAGCTCTCAACCACTTGAGGTAACGCATCAAGTTTAATCAAGTGAGACCCTTATATAGCAATGCATAGCCACCTGAGGATTTGACCTCAAGACCTCCTGCACAACTTACAGCACTTGACCACTTAAGCTAGCCCACCGGGCTGACCCTCCAATTAATTAATTATTATGAATTTGAAATCACATTGTACTCCAATGGTGTTATTTTTTTTAATTATGTGATTTATATATAAGTAAACTTAGCAACATTACATAAAGCAAAGGAACATGAAAATTTATGGGATGATAAGGTCACAAAGCTTGAATTTATCCAAATCTAAATTAGTGCATAAATAGAAAGTTCAAAGGCTAAAAAACACATCAAAACGAACTAAAATATACATTAATATTTTGGCCTTGACTCTTTAAATAATAACATATGCACCAAAGAGAATAAACATTACAACACATTGAGTATGCTCTATCCATATTCATAAAGTGATTAAAGTCTCCTATTTCATTTCACATCACCTAATAAATCGCAAGCGTTGCTATAGAGTAAATGTAGAGAAGTTATTTGAATACTCTTTGTTAATACCATTTTCTTTGAGTGGGCATAATTCAATATCCTTAAGGTTCCCCATCCTATTAAGAGGTACATAAGAAATAGGGTTTTGATTGTTTCACAATATGTGCTTGCTGCAATTATTTTTAACGGAAACAAAAATGATTTTTTGCTAAACATAAGAGCCAAAAATACATTTAGTCTATTTGAAAAATCTCTCTTATTCAAGCAGAGCTATGCCACAAAATTATCCATCAATTTGGTATGCTATAAATACTGGTAGTAATATATCTAACATAGTTTTTGAATACTAAAAACATTCACATGCTATCCAAGCATAAATTTACTAAAAAAATACATAAAATTATAAAACTAAGAATGGCCTTTCTCACTGAAAGTTGCCTCCTTGTTCAAATTTCCTTCTTCTTGTCCATAAGGGTTGGATATGTCAATGAGGACCATACTGGGTTGTACAAATTCTACATCCATCGTCTTAGAGTCTTTGTAATGGGTATTCTAGGAATGACCTCCCATTAATATTTATTGATGCACTTCAAAGGTTGAAGGTATCCTTTCCAAATGTCCTCACTATTCCCTAACTTCACTTCCCAGGTTATTGAATCTAGAATTCATTTGTCCAATGTGGAAAGAGATTTATTATATAGCTGCAATGACCTCTTCAAGCTAGGATTTTAACCTATTTGTCATGATATGTTGGTCCCTAATTGAACACAAGATTTCTCCAAGCCCATAAACCCATCCACAATTGGCCATACTACTCATAATTCTCAAATCCATCTCCGAGGTCTCAAAACCCAAAACCAATATCCCAAAAATAACAAACTCACCCTCCCCTGAACTGTGAACTCACAATATTAAAAATTGGGGCAAGATTTCAAGGAAATACATGTAAACATGTGTCAAAGTTCCTACTGCATCACAACCCAACCATAAGCTCCCAATCCCAAAGCAATTATGTTATTGCAATCAGCTATTTTGTGGGAATCCATTCTCAAAGATGTCACACTAACAGTAACAAAGCCAAACCACAACACCATTGAACAAATACGTAGTGTCGAATAACTTACCACATAGATAGTGTGTGTAATAACCCAAAAATTCGTAAAAAATTAAAAATTTTCATGTAACATAAAATGTCAAGGTTGACAATGCCAAAGAACCAATAACTGTTAGCGGATACTTAAAAAGTTAAAAATAACATCAAAGCATTTATTTTCTTTGATTATGTATGCGTTATTAGTTTATCTTAGAGTACTATGTTAGAAAATTTAAACATAGCAGTTTATGTTTTTCAAACGGAGAGAAAAGAATACTGCATCTTAATCCAATACTTAGTGTGTTTTTGTCTTCTTTTGTCAAGTAGGAAAGAATCTTAGATGAGATCGGGGCTTACTTAGCTTACAGCTAACGCAATGGAATGATGGTTCTTTTACAGGTTCTAACAGGTAAGAAGTTTGTTCCAGTAAAATCCAAATCAAGAATGATACTCCACTAGCATAGGATAAAATGCTAGTAAATAAAAAGTTTGTTTGCAACTTGACCCTCGTAGAGGTAATGTTGATATTGCTATTGTTATCAAACTGCATAAGGATGGTAAAACGAAACTGTGAAAAGATGGATTATGTGTAGTTAAGTTTACCACCAAAATAGGATCCAGTTAATTTTTCCTTCTTGTATTATTCAACTATATGCTTATGTGTTTTAGTTTGAAAATATTTAAGAACAAATCTAATTATGTCCATAGGAACATAAGGATCTAACATTTTTATAAAAAGGAAAATATGTTGCACATATTTGCAATCCCAGCTACATAATGTTATGTAGAGATTGGTCTAAGGTGTCATTCATATTCGATTGAGTTCTTTCTTAAACTTTAAAACTCTACTTTAGTAACCTTCTAAACCGTGTCTTCTCACCTCGTTCCTTAGTATATCCACCTAGCTTTAATTAAACTTTCAATTACAATTGTTATAAATTGTAAATTTTCTTAATGTATTGTTATCATCGTAAGTATTAGAGAAAATCTTGTAATTGCTTGTGCTATAGTTATACCCTACATAAAAATAATTTCCAAAGTATAAGAAATTACTTTCAATCTCCAAGATCTACGTGAAATACTTCAAGGGAGGATTAGATTACCCCTTTCAATGATGTTTTACTATTATAAGTGTAGTCCTTTATTTATATTCTATAAACAAACATTGTTAGAATATAATTACTCTAACTTGTCTAAAAGAAAATAGCAAGTCAACACTATTTTGTTTATCTTATAGTTTTTAAAACTAGGAAAATGAAGTAACAAGGAAAAACAACATTATCTATAAAAAAGCATACTTATGATATGGTTTGACTTTGCTTCACAATGATTTGTTTGCAAATTGGAAATTAGTGTAATCAACTATAGTTCTAAACCCACGATTGTGAAAATAATTGGGGACACTTGGTAGGTGATTAAGCAATTAGGTTTGTTGACTTAAAATAGTTGTCCAAACCCTATCTTCGCATTGTAAAGGGTTTCTTTTGGTTGAGGAGCAGTAGAGTTGGAAGCTCGTGGCCACCATGGTTTCTGTGTCAACCTCCATAGATGTAAGCACCAGTCCTTCATACCCTCGTGAGCTTGTGTAGGGTTGATAAAATATTGTTGTTTAGAGGCCTGTTGACTGTCAAAGAGGCATTTGAGCGTTGGCACTGGTTTCGTTGCCGTCTTGAGTGACTGTGGGGGGTTTGCTTACTGTGCAAAGTGGTCCATAATTTCTGAAGTGAAGAGTTGCATCTGCCTTTTACTTGTTTGGTTCCTCCTCATGTTTTTATCCCTTCCTGTTCGTGGCTTGGGGTTTTACTGCATTTCACGCAATCTCATCCCCAGGACTTTACCTTCTCTGATGTGCCATCAAGCTGGGCTTGGGTGGCTTCCACGACTTCACTATTGCGCAGCTTACAAGGTAAAACGCCTAAAACTCCTTTCAGTTTATTAATTAACAAGGTTGTCATTATTGTTTTAAGAAAAATACTAACAACGCTACTGTGTTCTATGTGCAGGTTTCTCCAAACTTGGACTTGAAGCTGGAAGACAAACTACCGTCAGTCTTCAGCAAAAGTGCTCTCCTGGTAAGCCCCGATGACATCTGAGGGTTTTTCTTGCACATATGTATGATGGAAGGAAAGGAAGCACCGCTGTGATGGTTGATGGATCAGCCATGGTTAATAGTTATGCTATCGTTCTTTTATTTTATAAGTTTTTAAAGCCCTAGGGGTTTTTGTAAAGAAAGGTTATGGCTACTGCAGTCGCGACTTCATGGTTTTGTTTGAGCCTTCTCAACCTGAAATGATATAGATGATAATAATTTTTAATATTCGGCTCTAAACCGTGACTTCACTATCCAACCACTGGGTGGTTTCTTGAAGATTTAATTTGGTTTTTACAGAGAAAAGAAAAGGCCGTGATTTTAGCATTTTCGAAATAGTTGAAGGGTTTTTCACTGCTATAATTTATAGTTGTAAAATTTTGGTTCTGTGACTTCTGTTTAGACTTGAAGAAGTCATTTTTGGTCAGGCTTTTAAAGCCTAGACAAAAATATAAAAGGCCACAGGCCAAACTATACTAACTCAATTTTGTTTCAGCTTAGTGTTGTTTTCAACATTATTTCGATTTGGTTTACACTTAGGTATAAATGTTTTATGGTAAATATTTATTGTTATTTAATCCTTCGATGCACAGAGTTACCAGATTAATAAGATATTTTGTTTCTTGTTAAATGATTATATTTGAATAATCTATAGTTCTGTAATTATTTTACTAGCAATAAAATTAATTATTACTGTAGTCAATTCTGGAAAAGTTCTGCTAGGTTTTTGTATTATAAAATAAAATGTAAATTTTTACCCTAGAGTGATAATACCCAAATCTTGCAAACCCTAGATATTTCTAAAGGTTTGTTGCGTTAATACCTTTTGTTTACTGTAAACCTAGTTTAAATGTATGATTGACTAGGTAGTTAAATAACCTAAAATATTATGTACTAGGTTAAACCCTAAGTAATTATTTTACTGTTCTTATACTTATTTATTTAAATTTATTTATTGAATTTAGATTATGTGTTTTACTAGTTTTAATTTTGTAAATATTATACATACTGGTGCTTATTATTTAAATTTATTCTTACCTATAATTAGATAGTTTATATACTTTCAGTAGACAGTACAAGTACAACTAAACTTCTGTAATTAGATTACATAAAAACCTGTAGAAGTAATTATTTACATCTGCATTCAAAATTATTGAAATCTACTTATCTAAATTAAGCATACCTACTGTATTAGAGTACTACCTTGTAAAAGGCATGGAAAAATACAGTTTGATAATTTTCCTATCTATCAATTAATTTAGCAATATCTCTTTTGTTTTATCATAATCTAACTAATTACTAACTTTCACAATATACACAAATTTTCTTTCTTTATCATTAACAACAAAGAAATAACAATATACTAATCTTGATAAACTCTTAAACTTTTCTGAAACAGTAAATAAAATAATAACTAAACCTAAACAAGTAGAACCTGTCAAATAGATGAGGTGACAATAGCTTAAGGAGGTAGTTCCTCCCAACCAACTCCTGGAGAAAAGCTAGTCTGCAATTTCTCAAGACCCTCGATCCTATCTCCTGGTCCTCCTGGTAGAGTACTGGGTGAGAGATGTAGTCTTGAGATCCTCTACAACTCTACTGAGTATTCAGCAGTAACTCAATCTTGTTTACAACAGTAAGAACTTCATCTTAGAATAGCTGCACAAGTTCAATCTTTAGCACTTATCCCCTCAAACTCACTTCAGCTAGTCCCCTCCATCGAATTTCACATGTGCACTTCATTCATTCAGAATGATCACAAATCCAGAATGAGCAGCCTCAGCTGTCTTCAATGGGAAGTTTTATATCAATGCCTAGGTCTTCTGGGTCAGTTTTTACTTAATGAGCCACATGTTCCTATTCCACTTTCTTGGGGAATCATGACCACAAATATAGGGAAGTTGGCACCTGCAACAGCTAGAAGAAGTTTGAGGATGCTGCCACTTGTCAATATACTCTCAACCCAGTCTCCTCCACCAAGTGACCAGTAAACACTTATTTAACAGCTTCCTTAAGCTGTTGTCTCATCATTTATTTATTTATTAATAAAATATTCTGCAATACATTAAATTATCCTAGACCCCACTTGGTCATTAATTACAAACGTTAACATAAAATATAACATAATGTTCATCAATAACATAAAATTGTTTTGCGATGCGAATGACAATGATAACAACGACATCAATGCAGCTCTCTCCCATCGCTATGCTGCCCTAGCCGGCGTCGTGCCCTCGTTGGCTTCCTTGCTCGTGCTCGAGCTGCTTTAGGCCGCCCCCATGGCTGCACCTGGGGGAGGGCTCTCCCCTCCCTCTGCTCCTCCCTCCACCGAAGAAGCTTTCAGAAGGTTATTAACGTCACCTGGACTCAAACCGATGGCCCCTTCCATCCCGAAATTCATCAAGAAACTTGATGCAATCCCAGAAATTGACCTTCCGGTTGAACAACCCATCAAGATTGATCTGGCTCTGGCCGAAAGAGGTTTGGTAGGCCAATTCATGGGGTTATGGCCATCTACAAGAACCACAGACGATTGGATCCAAAGGAATTGGAGGCCTCAGCTCAAAAACAGTGTTACCTATTACCCGGTTGGATGAGGGTTCTTCATTTTTGAATTCATATCCAAAGAAGATCGAGATCTTATCTTCAGAAGCAGCCCGTACTTCATGGGTGCCCAAGGATTGTATCTCAATAGATGGACTCCGGATTTCAATGCTGAAGTTGACGTCCCGAAGGAAGTTCCAGTGTGGGTGAGACTACCAAACCTCCCAGTCCACTGTTGGAACCTTCAAACCTTGGAAAAAGTTGGGAATGCCCTCGGGAGATACATTGACAAAGCCGAGAACAAAGGTCAATACTCCTATGCCAGAATCTGTGTAGAAGTTGATCTTGAAGCAGGGCTGCCTGAGGCAGTGAAGCTAAAAGTTGGAGCTCGGCACCATTACCAAAAGCTGGATTATGAACAGCTGACGTTCAAATGCCGTCACTGTCACGAGCATGGGCATTTTCAAAGAAACTGCCCCAAAATACAGGTCCCTGAAGAGGGAGAAGGCTGGCAAAAAGTTAAGAAATGGAAAATGTCTACCAAAATCCAGGAAAAAAAGGCTGCAGGGGACATGCAGAACCAACCAACAAGCTCAAATAAGCCTTCCCAGGAAGCCACAAGAAATGCACCTATCGTTATTCAAGATGCTGAGGACCCACAAAAGATCCGAGATCCAGCTGGGAAAGAACCAGATCCTGCAAGTATTGAAGGAAATCACGCTGGAAATCAGAATAGTAGAATAGAGTCAGAATCTCAGATTGCAGATCCACTGGAATCCGTGGAAATCCATCCTGATCCAGACGTCTTGACTGCTGTTGAACCCTCTGGACCATCCAAAGAAGCAAACATGGAATCCCTGCTACTAGAATCAGAGCCAGGGGAAGAGACGGACGAGGGTTCTTCGTCAAGCAGTCTGCACGCTGCTCCCATCAAAAACCCAAGAGGGAGGAAGTCCAAAAAGAAGAAAAGAGAGGAAGCAACATACCTAGTTGTCCTTGAAGGATCGCAAAAAACTCTAAAAGGCATTATGCACACCAGATCTAAAAAAGGAACACCAACGGCCTCAAAAGGGGCCAACCCCCCCTCCCCAAGTTCTTAATGCGATACATCTCCTAGAATTGCAGAGGCTTAGGATCTACTCTAAAAGAAGAAGCAATGAAAGATCTGGTCCGAATTCATAATCCTGAGATTCTGCTAGTCCAGGAGACAAAAATGGAGGAAGCTGCTACCCTCCAAGCTAGGAAAAAGTTCTGGAAAAAAGTTCCTAGGATTGCCAACAACTCCAGAGGTGCTTCTGGAGGCATAGCCACCTTTTGGGACTCCACCCTTTATGATATCGTAGATGAAGAATGTGCGTTGCATTGGGTCTTCACTAAGCTCATCCACAAACTTTCTGGAAGAACTGTAAGTATA
The DNA here is from genome assembly GCA_001517045.1 of Pseudotsuga menziesii. NCBI lineage: Eukaryota > Viridiplantae > Streptophyta > Pinopsida > Pinales > Pinaceae > Pseudotsuga > Pseudotsuga menziesii. The sequence goes on from LPNX011007414.1 coordinate 171,329, forward strand.
TTCAACCTCTATGTCCTCGTCTTGCATTCGAAAAAAAAATATTGCTAGACTTTGTTAGAGTCCTTCCTAAACTTGCAGCACCTAGATAAGATCATAGTAGCTGGCAATTTGAATGTCACCCTGGCCGCACATGAGAAAAAAGGAGGCACGTCGGTCAGAGACCCATCGAGGGAGTGGGTCGAAGATCTCATCCTTGGCTGGGATCTAATAGATATAAAGCCTACCAAAGGAAAGTTTACCTGGACTAATAAGAGAATCGGCCCTGGTCATGTTGCTGCACGGCTTGACAGGTTCCTTGTTCACTCTTCCTTTCTCTCCCTGGGCCTCTTAGCTTCTTCCAAAATCCTTCCTCATTGCACCTCCGATCATAAGCCCATCCTTCTTGAGTTGGCTCTAGATCAAGACCTTGGCCCGATTCCCTTCCGTTTTAGTCCCCTCTGAATCCATCATGAGGACTTTTTGCAAGTAGTTTCTGACTCATGGAATACCCAATTAAGAGGATCGTCGTCCTTCATCTGGGAAGAAAAATTAAAGAGGCTTAAACTTGACCTGAAATACTGGGCAAGGAGCATTACCTCCCCCCTATCAAGAAGGAATAAAGCTCAAGTCGACCTGGAAACTCACCAACTCCACATGGAAGCCTCTCCAATATCAGATTGCCTTCTGAGAAAGGAAGAGGACCTTCAGAAAGCACTCTTCACGGCCTGCAGGCTGGAAGAAGAATTTTGGAGGCAAAAATCTTGAAGTATCTGGCTCTTAAGTGGGGACAAAAACACTAAGTACTTCCATAAGCAGGCCAAGGCCAGAAAGAACTACAAAGCTGTATCTGAAATAGACTTCCAAGGTGGTTTGATCAAAGACTCTGAGGGCATAAAGAAGGCAGCCATGCCTACTTTCAAAGAGCTATTCACAGCTCCCATAGAGGACCCGCTTGACATCTCCTCCCATCCGTTTGATCTCATCCCTTCTCTTATTAAGCCTGAGGAAAATAACTTTCTTACTTCCCCTATCACAATGAATGAACTCAAAGGTGTTCTTTCAAATATGAAACCTGACAGTGCTCCCGGACCGAATGGATTTACAACAAGATTCTTTACCTGCTGCTGGTCAATAATCAAGATTGATCTATTAAAGATGATCCGGTATTCTCAGATGGTCAATAAGCTGGGAGACGGCACCAATTCTTCCTTCCTTGCTCTGATCTCGAAAGAAAAAGGTGCCACCACCTTCAACTGTTTCAGACCGATCTCCTTGTGCAACACAGGGTACAAGATTATAACCAAGATTATAGCCTCCAGGCTTAAAAGAATTCTGCCCAGGATTATACCGAAAAATCAAGGAGGATTCATCAAAGGAAGGAAAATCCTGGACAACATCATTCTCGTCCAAGAAGTAATACATTCGAGCTATCAACGCAATGAGAAAGGTATGGTCATTAAACTTGATTTAGCTAATGCTTTTGACCGTGTTAGGCATGATTTTCTGTTTACAGTTATGGCAAAATTTGGCTTCTCATCCGCCTTTATAAGCTAGGTCAAAGGATGTGTTTGTGATCCATGGATTGCCCTTCTTGTTAATGGAAGGCCTACAGGCTTCTTCAAGGATTCTAGAGGACTAAGGTAGGGCTACCCTCTGTCTCCTCTCCTCTATGCCATTCAAGCATCTGTGCTCAGCTTTCAGCTTAACCTCTATCAGGAAATCCACATGCTTCCAGGCCTCAGAATAGTGAATAATGTTTGGGACATAAATCATGCCCAATTTGCCGATGATACCTTGTTGTTAGGTGGAGCAAACATTCATTCTGCTAAGCACTTTAAACAAGAATTGGAGTTATATAAAGAGGTGTCCGGAAGTAAAATAAACTTCCAAGAAAGCAAAATTTTCAGCTGGAAGTGCCCAGCAAGAGAGCTAAGGGAAATAGCTGGAACGCTTGGGATGGAAGGCACGATGGACTGGGATAGCTTCATCTACCTAGGCATCCCCATCTGCAAAACCCAAATAAACTCAGCAAATTGGGAGACTATTTTAGACAAAATTAAAGTCAAAATTCAAAGATGGAGTGCCAATTGGTTCAACTTAGCAGGGAAGACTATTCTTATAAAAGCTATTCTAAATAGCATGCCTATCTACCTTTCTTCAATTCTTCTTGCCCCAGGTTCGGTAATTCGTAAGTTAGAAGGACTGCTCAGGAAATTTATTTGGGAAGGGGGAAAAGGGAATGATAAGAAATTCCACCTCGTGAGCTGGGAAAATATCCAAAAGCCTCGTGATGAAGGAGGGCTTCAAGTTCGGAGCCTACCCACCCAAAATCTGGCTTTAGGAGATAAGTTGCTATGGCAGTTGATCACCTGGAAAGAAAGCTGGAGCAAGGAAGTTCTCCGCAAAAAATACTTCCCTAGAACAAGGAAGCGATGTCTGGACACACACCCCCCACTCAGAAATGGCTCTCTGGTTTATAAATTATGTATTAAAGCGCTTGATCCATTCAAAAAGAATCTTTACTGGATACCCGGAAATGGGAAAACCATCAGAGTGTGGGAAGACTCCATCTTGGGAGAGACTCCTCTTGGGTTATGTATGGAAGTGAACAACATCAAGCACTGGATTTTGGATAAAGGAGCCACCTCGTTGTGGGATCTATCAGCTTGGGAAGACAATATCTGGACTGGCTAGGACTTCGGTGACCTCCCTCCTGATCTAGAAGAAGAAGCTGAAACTCTATCAAATCTCCTCCAAGGAAAATCTCCAATTAAAGAAGGAATCAAAGATAGAAGAGGGTGGGGGAACAATTCTGGAAATTATACATCCTCTGAAGGTTATAAGTACATTCATGCAATCCTGTATGCAGCCCCCAATCCTGTGGTGTGGAAGTTTCTGTGGTCCAAACCCTTCATTCCGAAAATTGACATATTCTGCTGGACACTGGCCCACAAAAGCATTCTTACTGGAGAAAATCTAAAAAAAAGAGGGATGGAAGACTGCTAGAATAATCAACCCATAGTTTACCCACTTAGACATTAATTTAATTATTTCTGTCTTATTTTCCTAGTTCATGTGTCCCACCTTGTGCAAGTTGTCATTTGCCTATCCATAATGGTCAAACCTGCCCTATTTGACTCATGTAGCACATGGGAGAGCTAAAGGAATCAATTCTACTTTATTCCTGGCCTCCTAGGCGCCCTTCTGCTTTTTTCTGCTTTATTCCCTGCTTTTTTAGTGTTTTAAGGCAAAAGGAAAAGCTAGACTAGGTGAGGTTGACTAGTTTTTTGTCCTACACATCCTCCTCTCTTTTCTCCATGCAAAAGCATGTATGAGCTGCCATTCCACCACTCTTTAGCTTGCCTAAGCCATTTTTCCAATTCGTGAGCTCCATGACAGATTTGGGATCAGCTTTTTACACCTATGGGGGATTTGCTTATTTTTAGTAAGCCTGCTTTATGCTAGATTCGAATTGCTCCTCATGCATTCGAATCCCTGATGTATGTTATTTATTCAGCAACCTATTATTTTACAGGGTTGGCTATTGTACACTGAGTTAATACAGTTTAGTGTTCAACTCCAATTTTCAGTCTCTTTGTGAGTGATTTTGCATGATCAATTGTTAATTGTTGTGAGTAAAATTAATCTATCACCTGGTTCAATTTCCACATGGTATCAGAGCAATTGTAGGTTGTTTCTCTCCTTCAAAAATTGTTTTGCAGGTTCGACATCAGTGACTGGGAACCTTCTACTGACAGCGGGGACATATTTTCTAAGCTATGGATCAATCACAGAAAACTATCTTGACTCCCTTCAATTTCTTTGAATGGAAAGCAGAGATGGAGATACTGTTGAGAGTGAAATGCCTCTACAGGGTGACTATGGCAACAGAAGCAGAGCCCAATGCAGCTGCAGAGAAGATAAAATGGCACAACAAGAGGGATGAGGCTTATGGCCTCCCGTGTCTGAGTATTTCCAGAGACCTCCTTTTCCATCTTGATGGATTGACATCACCGAATGAAGTATGGGAGAATCTTGCTGATCTTTTTGGAAAGACAGATGAGATGAGGGGACATCAAATCGAAAATGAGCTGATTTCTCTGAGTCCAACGAGCTTTGAATCCCTGCAGCTATATTTCTCCAAGTTCAAAGCACTAGTTTTGTAGCTGAAACAGTGTGGTATCGAAAAGAAAGATGATCAGCTCGTACTGGCCATCCTCTCGAAGCTAGGCCCTGATTATTCAGTGTTTGTTTCGACCTTCTATGCCACAAAACTGACAGCTCGAACCTGGAAGATACCTAGCCTTGCAGATTTCATGGAATCTCTCACAAAAGAACAGGACAAGCTGGTGATGATGGGCACCATCAAACCATCCAAAGATCAAGCTTTGATTGCTGGAGATTCGAAGGTGGATTCAAAAGGCAAAAAGAAAGCTAAAAAGCCACCTGAGCAAAAGAGAGACAAGAAACAGTCTCCGGAAAATCTACAAGGTCCCAAGAAGAATTACCAGAAGAAGAAGAACAAAGGTGAAATGAACAAGTGCGCATACTGCAATAAGGGCAATCACTCTGAAAGCTCTTGTATGAAAAATCAGATATACATGCTGACCCAACTCCTAGAGAAGAATGGCATCTCCCTTCCAGAAAGCTCAAAGAAGAGAGAAGGAGGATCAAGTTCAGATGACAGAGAGAGAGTTCATGCTCTAGTTGCTGGCACATCAAGCTCACCCAGTTTTATCATCGATTCTGGAGCTTCAAGACACATGGTTTTGACTAAGGAGGCCTTCTCCTTACTGGCCATGTCGAAAGGACCATCTATTGTACTGGGAGATGACTCTCTCACTGAAAGTAAAGGCAAAGGAAGGATAGATCTTGATCATGGTCAGTTCAGCAATGTGCTGTATGTGCCTGGTCTCACCTCCAACCTCCTGTCAGTGTACCAGATGACCCACACTGGGTCTCCAAAGAAGGTCATATTCTCCCCCGATGAAGTTGAGATCACAGAGATCTCAACTGGTAGAATCATTGCAAAAGGAGTTGTGAATCATGCTCAAAAGGTATACATGATCTCACACTTCCTACCTTACTCAAACCCCTATGCTCTTCTCATTCATGCTAATGAAGCCAGCAAGCTGTGGCATGAAATATTTGGCCACCTAAACTACAAATATCTTTCTGATCTTAGTGAAAAAGAGATGGTCATAGGGTTGCCCAAGATAAAATTTTCCAAAGGAGTCTGCCAAGGTTGTATCCTAGGAAAACACCCAGAGCACAAATTTGAGAGAGCTAGTCATGAGAGAACCTCTGCAACCCTCAAGTTGATCCACAGTGATGTTGCTGGCCCATTCCCTCATATGTCCATGAGTCAGGCCAAATATGCATTGACTTTCATTGATGACTTTTCCAGGTATTGCTGGGTTCACTTCCTGAAACACAAGTCTGAAGTTTTTGGCCTATTCAAAGTCTTTAAGGCTTTGGTTGAAAACCAGTCTGGAAGGAAACTCAAGGACCTCAGATCTGAAAATGGTGGTGAGTATGTCAAGTCTGAGTTTATTAATTATTGCGCAGATGCAGGTATTCAGATGCAGCATTCTATCCCTTACACACCACAGCAAAATGGTGTTGCTGAGAGGAAGAACAGATCACTGAAGGAGATGGCAACATGCATGATGGAGGCCAAAACTTTGCCACCAAAGTACTGGGCCGAAGCTATCAACCGTGCAGCCTATATTCAGAATAGGGTGCCTCACAAACAGCTTGATGGCATAACTCCCTTCGAAGCATGGAGTGGGCACAATCCAAATGTGACCCATTTCAGGATTTTTGGCTCAAAGGCTTGGGCTAGAATCCCAACAGAGAAGAGGAAGGCTTTGCAGCCCCAAAGCCAAGAGTTTCTTTTTGTTGGATACTCTGAAGATTCAAAAGGGTACAAGTTGATAAATTTGAGCACAAACAAAGCCTTCATTGAAAGGTGTGTTCAGTTTGAAGAAGAACCCCTTGCAGCAGTGGAAGTTGGTGAAGCCTCTTCACCACCTGAACCTCAAGAAGTAAGTAAAGAGTTTGTTGAACATGCTGACTCTGATTTGTCTGATGGAGATGAGTTTATTGCATACCCTAACAACCCCACAAGGCCAAAATGGGCAGCTAAGACACTACATGCAGCAGGTGAGTTAGCTGGGGATCCCAATGACCCAAGGAGGACTAGATCTCAATTTGAGAGTGGTCTGTGCATGAAGGATCCTATGTTTGCTGAAAAATGATATTTGATGGTGGATTCTGATCCTCAAACATATCAAGAAGCAGCAGGAGATCCAAGACGGCAAACAGCCATGAAGGAGGAGTTCAACTCACTCTAGAAGAGCAACACATGGGAGCTAGTGGATCTTCCTCCAGGGAGAAAACTAGTACAATGTAAGTGGGTCTATAAGACCAAATTTGCTGCTGATGG
>LPNX011007414.1:179452-313547 GCA_001517045.1 Pseudotsuga menziesii
CCAACTAGATGTCCTCTTTGCAAAAATGAGAAAGAAACTTCGGACCACCTTATTCTTGGATGTCAATACTCCAAAGAGGTCTGGAAAGAAGCTATGAGGCTAAATCACCCTGGCATCAATCTTCCAAACACTATCCAAGGTCTTCTATCAAATTGGATGAAGCTCTCTCCGTTTCAGTTGGCCAAGAAAATCCTGCTCCAAACTGCCTGGGAATGGCTTCCAAAAGCAATCTACTGGAAAATCTAGATAGAGAGAAATAATCGAATCTTTAGGGATCAAGAAAATCAACCCACTAAAATTGCAATTCAAGCAAGAGCAATTCTAGGGGAAGCTCTTGATCACAAATTATCCCTGAATTACACTACCCAGCTTCTTCCTGAAGAGTCGCATTGGTTAGACATGCTTGTTCCCAATCATAGTCTAACCTTGCCTTATCAACCTCAGACAGCGCATTGGGAAATTAGGCTTGATAATCTTGATTTCAACAGCTGGAAATCTTCTCTGAACGAACCATGCCTCTTCTTTGACGGAGCTTCAAAGGGTAACCCAGGTCTAGCTGGTTGTGGTGGAGTGATCATCTCGGCTAATGGAAATGTGATCACCAATTACTCTTGGGGTCTAGGCATTGATTCAAATAACACAACAGAATTTTGTGGGCTCCTGCAAGGTTTAAAGATCGTGCTAGCCAAAGGAATTACCAAGTTGTCAGTCTTTGGTGACTTAAGACTGCTTATTTAGGTGATAATAAAGAAGAAACGCCCCTCTCAAATTAATCTGGCTCAAATTTACCAGAAAATTCGTCTACTAAGCAAAAAATTTCAAACTATTAGTTACTTCCATGTGCTACGTGGGTTGAACGCTCTAGCTAACAGAGAAGCCAATCAGGGGACGCTCTTGGGCAAAGGCATCTTACTCATTGATGGAGTGGAACTTCAAAGTGACGCCCTTTAGCTACAGAAGATTCAAGATCCATATCCAGTGTTTCCATTTGCTCTGCAAATTTCCAGTGTACCACGAATATTCGCCTTCTTCTGTCAAAGCCAGAAAATCTTTGAAATTTGGTATCCGGCCAGGACTTCTCGTGACTTGGTTCCCCCCACCTGGTTATTTAATATATGCATTTCTCTACCTTCAATACAACAGTGAAGTTGAAAGTTCAGCAAAATGCTCTCCCAGTTAAGAACCAGAGTCTAGATCTTGCTGCAGGGCCAAGGAGGAAATACTCTGTCAAACTCCAGCTTGGCTTTCTTCACTATCGGCTCCACAAAAAGGCTAATAGCAGAGCGCAATGGCTTCTCACGGATCTTCTTCAGATTCAGGGCTGTCAATTGAAGAAAGGATCGAATCATTGGAGAACTCCATGGGGAGGCTTAGAGCAAGAATGGACAAACAGGACAAGCTCCTGCAAGCGTCCAACCAGGCAGGAGAGCAAACCTGGGATATCCTTAATGAAGATATCAGGAAGCTTCGTGCAGATCACATGGCCTCAACCGAGAACCTGGAAGACTTCAAAGAAGAGACTCAAACCAGTTTCAAGGATGTTGCAAACACCCAAGGAGACTTCGGGAAACGCATCAGTGCTCTGGAAACTACGGTCTCTAAGCTGATTTCCAAGATTGGCAAATGAAGTGCACAAAGCTGGAAGTCTGAAGTACATTGTTCACTAGTTGCTTCCATCTCTTATGTTCGTCCTACGTTTTTCTGGCTCTTTAATCTATGTAATCTTACCGTTGGGATGCTTTGGATACCTAGATCCATTTTGAAATAGACTCTAGCTCAGCTATGAAGCATTGTAACTCTGTCAAAGCCCGCGGTAGCTGTTTTACCGAAATCAATATATTCTAACCCTATGTTTTAGTCAAAAAAAAAAACATAAAATTGTTTTGCAAATTGGGGCATGTGACAATGTGAGAAGCCTCTCCCATGTAGAATATTAAATTCCTTGAATGTCATGTGCCCAAGATAATCAAGGTGATCTAGATGGTATACATTCCCACCCATAGTATTAGGCAATTAATTAATCTAGGGTGAGGTAAGATCGAGGACATCCTAGGGGAGCCATCAATGTTGGGGATGGCCCACATTTAGAACCAAGATTCCCCGCTCAAGAGAGACAACTTGGTTGGAATACATATATGCTTCTGTGTCATTCTGCCAACATATATGCATAATATTCACTTCCCTGATCTCATGTAGCTTATCCAAAATTTTACACTAAAGTCGGCCCAAGTTTTCTTCGTCATTGCAAGTCTTTTTTCTTGCTCGAGATATCACCTAAAATCAAGACTTTGGAGATATTAAGGGAGATGATGAGTTCTAATCCCACTAATAGGGCATACCTCTGCTCCTGGTTATTTGTTGCTATACCTATTCCTCCCTCGTAACAAAACTTTGTGTTTCCTTTTCAGAATCCAATAGGATCCCCCTTGCACCTACCGCCCTAGGTGGTTGTTGCAATTTATAACAATATACATCTTTCTTTTAGCTAGTTGCAATGAATAATAACATACAATTTTTTATGTAGAAGGACTAAATAGTTGATCAACTATTCAAATGAAATTTAGGAAAGAGAATTTTTTTCAATTCACGAGAAGCAAGGATACTTAGCAAAACACATTTACATTTCATATCATCCATGGATGAAATTTAATTACCCTGTAAAATAAAAACCTACTAAAAAATATTGAATTAAGAAGAAACAAGTAATATAAAAAAGTATTAGCAAGATCAATCAGTACTCAATCTTTGGTGTAGTATCTACAATGTCATAATTTTGAAAGATTAAAACATTATTTGAAAAAAAAAACAAATTAAAATTGTAACTTTATTTAGAGAAGAGAAAAAAAACCTATATCATGTATTTGTTATAAGCACCAAACCAAAATGAAATATTTTTTAACTGCTTTTTTTAAAAATTCTCTACCATTCATATTCATAATATCTAGTATAATTCATCTTTGGCTCAAACCCTACAATAAAAAGAGGGGCTTGATCTTCACATCTTTACAGTCAACATAAAAGTTCATAATTATAGAACAATAATTATCCCTCTTCTTTAGAATAGTCACTAGGTGGAATGAAAAAACAATTAAAATTGTATGTGCATCAAACAAAGGAAGGATTGTGATCACCCTCCTCACTTTGTTTTTCCAATTGAAAAACTTCAATTTAGCCATTTATAGCTTGCTTAAACAGAGCATATACCCCAACTTGTTGTGTTCTCTAAATACATGTTGAAAGTTAATTTCTTTAATCTAAATATCAATAAAAGTTTGGATATGATCCAACAAAGGGTGAATATCAATGTTTTGTAGTTTGTAAGTTCCCTTTACCCATTCAATCACCACTTAAGAGTCCCCATACACCTGAAAATTATTTATGTTCTTCTCTAATTCCAACCATAGCATCAACAAAGAAATTACCTCTACCTAATTATAAGAACCTCTTCCTATCCAACCTTGAAAGTGTACTTGATGTTGTCATACAAAAAAAAACACCTCCAATCCTATTACTCTCACTGGTTCCATAAAAATATCATGTATTCTATGTATTCTAGACTTATCTATACTAAGAGATCCAACTCCCATTTGCCTTTTACTTCACTTGTTTCAATGTATCTTCATAAATGTACTTTATTTAATAAACTACTTCCTAGGTGAAAAAGTACTGTCCCTAAAACAAAATAACAATAAAATCCTCCATCCATTTTTTAAATCACTTAAACAAAGTTTGACTTTCCCATGTCCCTACAACCCCATAGAATTTTAAAAATTCCTTTCATATGTCCTTTGAGAATTTCAAAACTTCCTTTCATATGTCCTTTGAGAATTTCAAAACTTCCATTCATATTCCCTTTGAGAAATAGTAATCCATTAGGATATGTTCAACACTTTCCCATCATCATTACATAAGACACATAATCATGGGCCTTGCCCATACCTCTTTTGTAAAAAATCCCAAGCTAATGCTTCATTGCTAAGGGACATCAAATATAAGATTCTAGATTTGGGTGGTGATTTTAGTTCCCATAAGGGATTCCACCGCCAATTGTCTCCTTCTTCACCATTAAGAAACATTGCTTTGTAGCCTAAGTTAGTTGTACATCATCTGGATTTAATAGGCAAAAAATTCTAGCTATAAACATTGTGCATGCAAAAAAACATATTATAAATAAGTTAACCAATTATGATATTTGATTCTATGATTTGGGGTAGTCTAAAAAAACACATCATATCTAATTGCTTAATAATTTGTGATATCAAATAGATTCTAAGAGAAAATTGAAGTCAATTTAGCAATGATTTCTAAGAAAATTTATGAGGGTCATTAAAGAAAAAATTACACTATTTCATTGATAACAATAACATAACATATCCTAAAGGGTTAGCACAATCAATTGTCATCGATATTGTTGGAAATTTGACTAGTTCCATGTTCATATAGACCCAATTCGAATCCCCTTGAATGAGGAACTAGTCTACATTGATGGGTTTACTAGAGTTGTCATCCGTGAATGTGGGGAAGCATCCCATAGGTTTTCTCGAGAGGTTTTCCTTGGGGGGGGGGATAACATAACATATTATTTGTGCATCAACAATATCTATGTATAACTTGTTAATTTTTCATTAGAGGAAATTTCAACTCAAAATGGGTCTTTTAACTCTAATTCAAATTCCATGTCATCATGTGTTAGCCAATGAAATTGCTTTAAATTTGAAATACATTATAGGTCTTAAACACTTTTTAATATAAATTTGGGGATAGGTATCATAAAAAAATTTACTTTTTTTTTTGTATTTTCGACATATCTCCCTGTGTTTTTACTCAAATTTCGATCGGGAGAGCTCGTTGGATGCAGAATTAAATTACACATCCAACGAATACCTACTCGACATACTTTTTATGGGCCCTTCTACCCCCAAAAACAAGAAATACCTGAAAAAACGTGATGATGACATCATCATCGCATTTTTTCAGGTATTTCTTGTTTTTGGGGTCATCATCACACTTTCAGGTATTTCTTATTTTTGGGGTAGTGGGGCCCGTCAAAAGTATGGCGAGTAGGTACTCGTTGGATGCGGAATTTAATTCCGTATCCAACGAGCTCTCCCGATCGAAATTTGAGTAAAAACACGGGGAGATATGTCAAAAATACAAACAAAAAAGTAGTTTTTTTCTTTTCTTCCTCCAAAATTAATAAATATTATTTTATTATTTTAACTATTATTTTATTAATATTTTTTAGGAGGCCCATTTTGAGTAGAAATTTCCTCTAATGAATGGGTGTTATCTCTCAACTTCTAATTTAAGAGAATTGGGACAGATAACCATCTGATGATATTCAAGCCAAATTTGAAAATTTTCATCTGTCAATATTTAACTCTATAACCTAAGGAAAAGGGAATGGCTTTGCAATCACAATTATTTCACGTCCAAATAAGTCCATTAATGAGATACTTGTAAGTAATGGCATTGAGTTTGAAACCATGTTTTTGCATTTCATCACACAACCCATTCACTTCCTCTAGATTTCCTTCTTTGCAATATACATCAATCAATGAATTGTAAATGTGCAATTGGTAACCCATCTCTTTCATTTTATTGAAATATCCTTGCACCTTGCAAAATCCGCTCTTTACACAAGAAATTAATCATAATATTGTACACAAAAGCACTTGGAAGAACCATGTCACCCGTTGTCACAACCTAAAGCCTTCCATCTAATTTTTTTCTTTAGGCACTCTAAGGCATGAAGCATTGCCTTGCTTCAAAATTAGTGGCTCAACCACCTTGAGCTTACTTGCAATTGAACCATGCCTACTCACTTACAAAATTTCCATACCTTCTTTCTAAGATACAATGGTTATCATTTCAACAATTCACTAACATAAAGACCCAACATCTAATCACAACGTTAAAACATCCCAAGCAATCAATTTCAACACTTAATGAAAATAACACTTTGCAAGGAAAAAGAACATCCCACATAAAGAAACCACAACCATGTAATGGTAGGGAAACACCCAAGATGAGTTCCTAACCTTTATTAATGAATAATGTTGAAAGCTAAACTAGAGTCCCTACAACAAAATATGCCATTAGTGTCTATTTTAGCATTGAATTTTAGAAAGAAAAAAAATCAAATTGTCATTGTTGCTCGATGTTAATCGACATTTCAAAATATCATCAAGCTTAGTGTCGAATTTAGCACATGTTTTAGCATTGGGAATAACATCAAGTTTACCATCGGTTTTAGTGTTGATTGTATGTAAATTAAAATTTATGGAAATAAAAATGGAAAAGGGTGAAAAATGAAAAATGAAAAAACGGTAAGTGAATCCTAGGATTTGAACCCATATCACTTGCGAAAGGGCAGGAGTTCAACTTAAGATACACATTAAGACAAAAAATTGCCATTAAAAGTGCAGATTTGAACTAAAACTAGACTAACCTAGTGCAAATTAAAATTTATGAAAACAAAAATGAAAGATGCTACAAAATGAAAATAGAAATGGAAAATTGTAAGGGAATGTTAAGATTTGATCATAGATCACTTGCCAAAAGGAAAAAAATCTACTTGATGTGTCTTCCCATAGATTAATTATGTCATAAAAAGAGCATATGTCAATTGAAACTAACCTAACTTATGCATGAAAACAAGTGAATAATGCCACTATTAGATAAATATCAACATTTAATACAAAGGGACAAGTAAATAATAAGATATATATTGGTGCTAGAATTTGAACCCGGATCTCCTTACAAGAATGTAAGGTTCTTCTTTAGGCCACACCCATGAACTACATCTATGGTATATAATAATAATAAAAACCTAAAATGCCATTTTTTTCTTCTTTCTCCATTAAACCACAAAGCAACAATAACCATGAGCAAATCAATAAAGGAAAAGCAAAGTAAAAGAGGAAAGGAGAAGAATATAAGGGAGAATCCATTACTTTTCTCACGGAGCTACCTCCATTGAAATTTAGACTCCATGCATGGAAACCTAAACTTGCAACAACAAAAGAACAATAAACATTAGCAAATCAATAAAGTAAACATGAAGTAAAAGAGGAAGGAAGGAAGGAGGAGAAGGGAAGGGATAAATCCTTACCTTTGTCATGGAGGTTCTTCCATGAAACTTTAGCCTCCATTCATGAAACCCTAAACCTATAACAACAAAAACACAATAAAATTAGCAGATCATTAAAGGAAAAACAAAGTAAAAGATGAAAGAAGGAGAAGAAGGTAAGGGAGAATCCATTACCTTCCTTATGGAGGTTCCTTCATGAAACCAAAACATAAGCCCCCATGAGGATGAAACCCTAATGAAGAAAGAATAAGGGAAGAGAAGAGAAGAGACAACGAGTAAGTTTTAAAAAGTATTTATGAGGGAAAATAAGAGATTTTAACTAAAATAATAGAAATGTCCTCATACTCATGAGGATTGAGACAAGTGGCCTATATTTAGTCCTTGATCTTTCTTAAATTTTTGAAAAGTTCCTTGCTTTTATTTAGTTACTTAGGAAATTCGTGACTAAATCAGATGTAATAATGGAAAAATTAGTGCCATCCCATGAAACAACGTTGTTTTTTCATAAAAACTACAAAAATATCACTAAAAAGGTAAATGGAAGCTAAAAAGATGTTAATGACATAATTTTGTTGTAGTGAGTACACAAAGGATTTCCGTCGATTCCCACAATGCTTTTTACACAAGTACAAATATACTAAGGCTCTCCTAGATAATGACACCTTACTTGCACCAACCAAATTGTGAAGCACCAGTGGATCTAACTCCTATAAAGCTTGTTCTTCAATAACACTTTCAAAATAGTTCTGCCTTACCATAGACAATTGTCAAATATTCCCTAATTTTGATTATTCCAAGGTCATCATACAAGCTACCCGAGAACTTTTCCAGACTCAAGTCACGCCACTCAAGCTCATAAACCCTTTACTCCACCTTCTTGACTGAACTACTCCTTTGTCCAACCTAGTGTAAAATGAAAGACACTCTTCCATGACATGGTGAACTATCCATCAAATTGATAATTCCTTAGAGAATCATGGCCTCCACTTTAAATAGGAGAGGTGTCTAACCATTCTCCCCAAAATTAGGTGTCTTACCATCACATCCAAAGTAAAGAGGACCTATGACCCTCAGGCTGCCCACTTAACTATTAAACATTTACAACCAAGTCCATGAACAATGTCCCAAGCACTCTAACTAACTCCTTGCACTTCAACAGTCATGCCACTTCAAACTCCTTCATAAACCCCAAAACATGGCACTTCTACCCAATGCGCTCTTCATGGCACCTTGCAACCATTAACCAAGGAACGTCCAACCACTTGGGACCGTATTCTCCCCAAAATGTGTCAATTGTCCAACTCATTCCAAGTTGTCTTGTGTAACCTCTATAATAAAGTCACTTCATGACAACACTTAGCTCTTTGACATGCTTGCAACAATGCTTATTCCAAGTCATCCAACAAAAGGGGTGTCATGTTGTCCAACAAGATTGCATAATGCACGCATTGTCAAGCTCCGTCACCTACTTGCCAAATCATGTTGTGCTCTCTTAAGGCCACTTGGATGATTAGGCAAGGGTGCATATAATTGTTTGAAGGCAAAGGCCTCACAACCATCATGTCTACAAAAAACTACCTTACCAACTCCCATTAATGAGAGCAATCTTAAAGTTATTTATTCTATAAAAAACCTTCAAACTCCATAAGCCTCTTCTAGCATCCTAGCTTTAATGTAAATCCTTAAAATGACTTTAACACAAATAAAGAAAAATGCCATAGGCAAAGGTGACATATGAAGGATCAAGATCTTGACATATCAACGATGAAGATCCTTTAAATTGTTGCTGGCTTTGAGCACATCAACCATCGTCTACCAAATATTAATGAACATGGATGCATCGAAAATCTCAATCACAAATAGATGTCAAAGAAAATACACCTATCAACATAAGAAGCAATTGCTAAACTTGTTGTGACCAAGTATGAACAAAGTCTTATAATTTAAAAGGGCTTTTGTTCCTTTTTATTATTTTCATTGGTCTTCAATTTCAAACTTTTCTTCAACCCATTCTAAGCTGTTTCAAAACTTATTCTCACCCTTAATATCCTTCATCTCATCTTTGGAGTCTTTATCACAATCATTTCTCTGTTTTTTTAATTCAGTTCTTTGCTCTACCCATAAATCTCCTAGGGTATTAACAATCCCTCTTGCATTATGGAACAATATTTTTTAATGTCGTACTCACTTGATTTGACAATTTCAATAACTGTAAAACTTCCAATCAATTAGTTTCAAAACCTCCAATTTTGAGGTTACAACTGGCCTCACATCACATGGATAAAGATGAGAATCTCCCTCCACTATGACATTCCTTGTGATTAATCTATTGCCCTTTATTCGTGAGGTGGAGCCTCTTAAGAAAATGGAGTAAAATAGCTTTACATACAATTATAAAACTTTTCATGTGATTGTTTTGATAGGGTTTTATATAAGATAAAGAGAAACATCATTATGGATTTAGAAGGGCTCATCACGAGGAGAATTTTCCATTTCATGGCCATAGCGACAACATAAACACTAGATGGTTGTAACTTGTGATGGATAGACTAAAAGTTTAAATCAGTTTTAAGTATATTTCAAAATAGTATTTTTATTACAATTACATGATATTAAATTAAAATAAATAGTTTTTTATAATTATTATGGAAAATGAGTTTGGTAAAAATTGGTGTTGCTTCTTATTACATTATAATCACGTTTTAACTCATGATTCTACATAATTATGAGATAAAACTTTGAAAACACTTAAAAATTAGTGAATTTATTGGTATCATAATTTAATGTGGGGAAGAAATGTATATAAATGGAGTTAATAATCATGTCATAATGGATAAAAAAATTAGGATGTATAATTTTACTTTGGATAGATTTAAATCATTAGAAAATTTTACTTATAATTGAAATTTTTTTGTTGAATTCTTATTAAATTTATAATGGATAAGTTGTAACTGAAAAAGGTTAAATCTTTTAACATAAAATTAACTTAACTAGATTTCTCAACTACTTCAAAATAAATAATAAAACATTGTCAATCTACGAACTTACATATCATACTAGTACATGGACTTAACTTGTGGTAGGTGAATACCAATATGTCACAAGTTAAGTGTTGTGAACAAGTTAAATGACCCCATAAAATCAATATGCAGAGTAAACTTGTCTCATCCTCTTGCTATCTAGGAAAATAATATTTGCTATTCCAACCCAACTTACCCAAATCTTTTTAATTTGCTAAATTCCTACAAAGAATTGATTCGAGTGTTTTTAAGCAATGACAATGTAAATAAACAACCAAAAAGCATCTTAAACTAAATGTTGTATTTTGGAAGTACTAGTGTCCTTCATGAGTCCATCTAGTCCAACAATTATAATTTGTCCTCCAAAATTACAATTTCAACAACTCTTCTTGTGGTGAATTTTGAGGACAATTGGACTTCCTCTGGTAAATTCTGACTAACAATTGAACAATTTTAGCAATGAAAGTTGCAATTTCAACAACTTTTCCTCTTGTAAATTCTAGCTGACATGGAGTGTTTCCCTCTTGTAAAGTGTTTCCCTCTTGTAAATTCTAGCGGACATGGAGTGTTTTGGTGGTTTTATATACTTCTAGTCATCTTGCAAACTTGCATTCCATTCAAAGAGTCTAATCCAAATTGCTATCATGGCCAGAAAACATATTTAGGGGCAGCTATCAAAGGAAAAGCAAAGTTGTTAGTTGCTCAGCTAAGGACGGGTTCACATCACCTTAGATGTGAAATGGGTAGGTGGACGGTACCTACGGAAGTGTGGGAAGAGAGAACTTGCATATTCTGCAATAAAGGTGTGGCTGTGAGAGAGTGACACTTTGTTATGGAATGTGCAGCCGAGGAAGATATTTGCATTCAATATGAAGAAGCCGACAACATGCACCATCTTTTTGAAGAAAATAAGATCAACAAAAGATATTTGCATTCAATATGAAGACAGCTTAAAAGCTGACAACATGCACCATCTTTTTGAAGAAAATAAGATCAATCAAATTGCAAGTCTTATAGTCAAGATTTACAGCAGAAGATCCGACATAAAAAATAGTTAGGATCGTGATTCTTTTGATTCTTTAGGCTACTCAAGCCTGTCCTAGACGTTATTAAAAGCATTCATACTCCAACCCTCAACTTTTTAATTTGCTGAATTCCTACAAGGATTTGAGTGCCCGTACAATTGCCAGATAAACAATGCAAATGTGCCATCTTGTTGACTTACATTCTATCTGCTGCAGAGTCTTTAATCCGCTGGATTCCACCAACTAGGGTAACAGAAAATGAGACAATTTGAGTGCCCCCAAACTCCTAAACTTCGCAGTTTCACCGGTTTCCAACGGAGTGGCAAAAAAATGAGTTGCGAGTATTGTTTAGAGGCGTAAAAATCACAAATCGCATCTCCACTATCCTAAATATATGCTTCGTGCAACTGTCATAAATGGTTTAAGGAAATGGTTCTCATCACTAGTTCCCGGCACCTTGTTGGCGCAATCATGTCCCATTCCCATACTCAATAGTCAATTCCCAACAAGGCGGACAGTACCGAGGTGGGGCGTAGATTCCAGACGAGCATCCAACGCAAATATAATGGAAGGCGCTTTCTCCAAAAACATGGCAATGCTGGACACCGAGGAATGTTTGATATGGCATGAACCCAGGCCAAAAAGGAGGAAAAGCTTCTCCACATCTGGTCCCCTTTCTTCTTTTTCCAAATAAAATATTCGCAAATCCATTTTCCAAGCTTCAACCCACTTTGTTTCCCTGTTTATTTTTTAAATTTTCAGTTACAGCGTAATTTGGCTTGATTTTACTCCACTCAACGATTCAACCAATTTGAATTTTTTTGTGCTATATAAGGCTTGGTTATGTATATGTGCCTCAACATTCTTCTCTACCC
Organism: Pseudotsuga menziesii; assembly: GCA_001517045.1. NCBI lineage: Eukaryota > Viridiplantae > Streptophyta > Pinopsida > Pinales > Pinaceae > Pseudotsuga > Pseudotsuga menziesii. The sequence goes on from LPNX011007414.1 coordinate 191,466, forward strand.
TATATTGCAAGCTGGCCAAAGGAGGAGAAGGTTATAGCAGGCGAACCAGGACCAGAGCTTCAACCTAAGGTTTAACTCGTTGTCATTTTCCTTTTTTGGATTTGTTTTGATTATGGGTTACTGCAATTCAATATACTCTCCTTCTAGACTGACTCTGGAGGGCTTTAATGATACAGACCTTAGATTTTGTTGCCGACATCTGGTTCTGCTAAGATTAATGTCACTAGCTAGTAGTAGCATGGTGAAGTTTTAGGTTAATATAACTGTGAAGAATGCATCCTCGTCTTAACCTGCACTGCCTGTCAATGGGCATTTTGAAGGCCTATTACAGAGACACTGCTAGGCTAGTTGAATTTGAAAGAGCCTCATTATCATTTTAGAAGCTGTACTTATTCATGGATCTTAGAATTGTGCTTCCTGGTTGGATGTTTACTACTGAATCGTATAATGATAAAGATTGCTGGGCAATTCATCAGCTGCAATCTCTGGATTGTGGGTGGATTTGATTCTCAAGCTGATTGTGTTTCTGCTGCATTTCTCTCTTTTCCATAATCGACCATTGAAACCTGTGGTTTATTTGAAGTCTTTAAGTGCCTTCTTAATACTTAAGTGACAGCATCTACAACCTATCAAGAAGTAATCTGGAGCGAGTGACCACCTGGCCTGATTTAACAGCTCAAACGCTTAACATTGCTGCGCGCCAGCCACTTTTTGAGGAATCGAACCCTGGTAGGTGTTATAACAGTGCCGTGCTTTCGCCGACCCTGTTGAATAACCTTTGATTTATTGGACCTCAAAGAGTTCTAATCTGTTTCACAATCATAGATCTCTGTTCTAGAATTATTGCCATGGATTATACTAAGTATGCTGAGATTCTTCGTCAATACGAGCTGTTGTACAGCAATATGTCATTATTGGTATCGATGGATTTGCATCCTGACGAGTTCGAGGCCATTTGTATTCACCGAAGTGATTGATCTTGTCCTTCATGTTCTATGGTTTTGCATATTGCATTTGCAGCCCACTGGCTTGGAGATCAGGCTGTGCTGCAGCAATATGTCATTATTGGCATCGATTGATTTGCATCCTGACAAGTTCTAGGCCATTTGTATTTACCGAAGTGATTGATCTTGTCCTTCATGTTCTGTGTTTTTGCATATTGCATTTGCATCCCACTGGATTGGAGATCAGGCTGTGCCCTGGCTGGTTGTTTGCGAATTTGGACGGTGTAACCATTCTTATTCATTTTTTATTTGATTTTGTATGCACCATAAAAAAAATCTCTCCCCGTATGAAAGTCCGTCGATTTTGGGAATGACTTTCTCAAATTGCATGGTATGTTTATTTATGTCAATGTGAAAAATAGGAAAGTGTTAATCTTCAATTTGATTTATTTCAGTCAAGTTTCCAGGAAACGTTTGATCAACTGATGCAAAAAGCATTGTCCAATGGCTTGATTGTTCTACATTTGTCTATTGAAGTACACTGTTAAATACTAACATTTCACCAGTTAATAAATCATTCAAAGCTTCCCCTTTCACATGTATGGTGAATTATGTGCTTTATTCTTATGAGTATGCATTGTGAGGACAGCAAAAACACTCTAGAGTCTATACCTTCAATGGCTCTCAGGGATCTATGCTTGGAGAAACTTCACCCATGGAAGACTAGGGCCACATTTTTCTCGTGTTTCCCTTGGTGTGTTGGATATAAATCTGCTATTTTTGCTGAATGTATGACTATTGTAATGTTATTCTAGAGGGATAGTTAATGCATATAGCAGCACTTAGCAAGCTGTTATGGTTTAACGTTTACAATCCTTGGATGGGTCATCTCAACAAACCAATTCAAATCTGTTCTGAAATAGTTGTCTACGAAGATCTGAACAGAGCAGGTGCAATTTGGGACATCCATAGATATGACACTTTGTAGCCAAGTTATGGAGGCTTTGTAGCCAAGTTGCATGGGAACACATCCCCAGCCCCTAGAGGGCCAGAAATAGGTCCGTGCCTGTACTGACTATGCTTGTACCAGTACTGGAACGTACAGGGAAGATCTCCCCGAAATCAGGGGATTTCTCCCCCAAAAAACAAGGACGTCCACTATGAAGGACCCCAAAAAACAATAAAGGCAAAATCTAACTACAGTAACCCTAAATTTCAAATCCCTGTTCTAACAGCATACAAGGCAAATTATCATTGTTGACATTTTTTTCATCTTGCAGAATGAACACCGCATGTGCAGGCTGAGCATTGCATGTACTATCAGATGGAAAGATAAGGAAAATCTTTCTTGAATAAAGGATTACAGAAACAGACAAATGTCTATTATAACGGAACATTGGCACTCTACAGCAAGTAGAGGCAACATCAAACATATTGCTTGCAAGTTGCAACTGTACAAGCAATATCAAACAATGCAAAAATCTATAGACATTTTTTATTTGCTAAACATTTTTATTTTACATAAATATCAATTACGCCAGAAATTTCTTCTGCGGTTTCCTCATTAACTCGTGAAAAAGCATGATCTAGCAGATAGAATACTAAATATGTCAACCGTATCCAATCTTACCTTCAGGAGTAGCTCATTAAATGCTAGAAACAGTATCAATCTTGCACACCAACATGTTAAGAACTGGCAATATTGTTTATTTTTGCCGGTGCAGGCAAAAATCTGCTGTAAGCATCAAGGGAGAATGGCCACCTTGCCATAGTTAGCGCAAGTTTCCCTCTCATATGCAATCCCTAGCTGGCAGAGTCATGGGTCTTTCTTTTCCCTTCTCACGCACAACTAGGTTGCACCAAAAGCTTGGTCAGTGTCTAATAAGGGTACTCCACTGAAAGACATCCCCCAGTTTATGTCAGCCTGTCCCCAAGGTTCCCTCTCAGGTATCAGTTACCCTACTGTGCTGCAATTAGCAAAATAGAAATAGCTTTACACCATACTCCAGGACGAACTGGCAATATATACATATATATATATATCCAAACCTTGCATATCCTATTTTTTATGGTCTGTGCCCTCACTGGAGACATCCCCATACCTGAGACTCCATACAACTTAGCCTCATAGGTTAATGCTAAAAAAAGGTTCAAATTTCATCACTGAACCATTTCAAATGATTAAGACGGTTCCATTTTGGGATACAAGTTTGATACATTGCTTTCAGTTTGGTGAAAATTTATGCTATTGTTGTATGTAGGATATGCTTTGCTTACTTTCCTGCATTTTATAAAATGTTTTTATTATGTGTTTCTTTTCATGTGGCCATTCCATTTCCAAGTCACATTAAGGCTTCTTGACACATTACCTCCATCAGTAAGTTAGGCCTTAATGCAGTTATTGTGGTCTGATTTGTTAGTAGCATTTGTTTTAGTTCTAATTTCATGGTAATTAGAGTGTTGTACTTTCCTCCTTGAGAATAACATGGTGCTTAGTCTATGTGTTTGGAGACTGTTATTCTTTAGGATTTTATCTATCAAGGATGGATCCTCACTCAATAGCACTTTAGCTATTGATTTGCTACAAATTTGAATCCAAGCGATCAACAAGTTTGGGTACTGCTTGTTAATTTTAGTTTGCAAGGTTTTCTGGTACCTTTTTGCACTATATTGCAGATTTTTCTCTTCGAATTTGTTGTCTAATTTGTTTACATTAGTTTTCCTTGTAGTGAGCAAAAAAATGGCTGATACAGAGGAAATTCAACCCCTTGTATGTGACAATGGATCCGGAATGGTTAAGGTCAGTGCCCTACTTCATATGTACCTGCAACAGATACGTTGTCACCTACAAATCTTTATTTTCTTACAATTGTTGTCCAGTCTATTCCTTTGTAAAATCATTAGTCTATTATGTATGACTTCCCACTAGCTTCTTCTTTTTGATGTTCTCATGCTTCTTTTATTATTTTACAGGCTGGATTTGCAGGAGATGATGCTCCTAGGGCAGTGTATCCCAGTATTGTGGGTCGACCACGCCATACTGGAGTCATGGTTGGGATGGGACAGAAAGATGCTTATGTAGGGGACGAGGCTCAGTCAAAGAGAGGTATCCTTACTTTAAAGTACCCAATTGAGCATGGGATTGTGACCAACTGGGATGACATGGAAAAGATCTGGCATCACACATTCTATAATGAACTTCGAGTGGCTCCAGAGGAACACCCTGTACTACTTACTGAAGCACCCTTGAATCCCAAGGCAAACAGGGAAAAGATGACTCAGATTATGTTTGAAACCTTCAATGTGCCAGCCATGTATGTTGCCATTCAGGCTGTTCTATCCCTATATGCAAGTGGGCGTACAACTGGTAGGTGTACTAAATTGCAGTTTATTGTGGAATCTCTTTACAAAATTTTATACGAGGCATGTTTAATTGCTTATAATGTAGTGTATTTTGGTCTAGTGGTTTGGTGGGACCTGCCTTTCATTGTCGATGACCTAAATTTGTGATGAGTACACACACAATGGGCTCCAATTCCAATGACTTTTACCAGAAAAGTAGGGTTTTGTTGGTGATTTTTAGGAGCTTGGCTTTAACGGTGAATCTGGTTCCCTTTAAAATAGAGCTCTATTTGAAATGTCATTTTGATTTTTGACTATGCACCTGCTTGTCACAGGTATTGTTCTCGACTCAGGAGATGGTGTTACACACACTGTGCCAATTTATGAAGGATATGCCCTTCCACATGCTATCCTTAGGTTGGATCTTGCTGGGAGAGATCTGACAGATGCTTTGATGAAGATCCTGACTGAAAGGGGCTACTCATTCACCACTACAGCGGAGCGTGAAATTGTACGTGACATGAAAGAGAAGCTTGCTTATGTGGCCCTTGACTATGAGCAAGAACTTGAAACAGCCAAGAGTAGTTCATCACAAGAAAAGAGTTATGAGCTTCCTGATGGACAGGTCATTACCATTGGTGCTGAGCGTTTCAGATGTGCTGAGGTTTTGTTTCAGCCATCTCTCATTGGAATGGAATCAGCAGGTATCCATGAGACTACATACAATTCCATTATGAAATGTGACGTGGATATCAGAAAAGATCTCTATGGAAACATTGTTCTCAGTGGTGGTTCTACCATGTTCCCTGGTATAGCTGATCGTATGAGCAAAGAGATCACTGCACTTGCTCCCAGTAGCATGAAAATCAAGGTTGTTGCACCCCCTGAGAGGAAGTACAGTGTCTGGATTGGAGGTTCTATCTTGGCATCTCTTAGCACATTTCAGCAGGTGATTCCCAATCTTTGACATGTTGGGACTTCACCCAATTTTTGAGATGTTGGGACTTGAGGTTCTTGTTTGGTTATATGGTTTGCAATGTTTATGAGTACAAATATTATTTCTTGATTGCATATTAACTATATCTTTGTTGTTTTTGCATGCAGATGTGGATTGCCAAGACCGAGTATGAGGAGTCAGGTCCCTCAATTGTCCACAGAAAGTGTTTTTAAACAGAGTACTATATCGATCATGCTTTATGATTGGTCTTTAGATATTGTCAGGGTGGAAAACAAGATTATCGAGATTATTTTTTATTATCATGTTTTAGAAATTGCATCTGTATAGTTGACTTCAAGGAATTCTTAAGGACAGTTTTCTCATATATGTTTCATGTGATTGTCATCAGGAGGCATCTTTGTTCTTATGCCTAGGTATTGACAATAAAGCTTCTGGCCATTATTCTTTCAGAATTTTGTAATGGTAATTGCGGTAAAGGTGTAGTTTTTTTAATATATAATGGTCAATCATTTGTTGAGATTTTTAAATTTAGTCCATGGTTAAATTATCAATCTAGATAGTACATGATTAAAAAAATAGGGTTATTCTTTCTAAATTTTGCAAGGCTAATGAAGGGAGTTATCAATCTAAATGGTACATTATTTAAAAATTATTATACTTTTAATTTTAAGATCAGTTTTATTGTGGATTGCAATTTATGCAGCCAACTACTACAATTCCTTCTCCTATTTATTTTGAAAATTGAAACTGTTCGTGGAAAATATCATCTCATTTATGTTTTTTGGGAAAAGCTCGTGTGCTGCCATTTCAAAATGTGGTTTACTTCAATGATATATCATTTGCTTCTCAGCTAATTAAGTTCAATTCTATAAAAACAAAAGCAATTTATTTGGTAGCAATTCTAACCATACATAGCACTGTTCATGAATTTACGAACCGTAGGAAATTAGGAAATTATCCCGAGAGTTTCTATAGGTTGTGGGACTGTGTGTGACAAGTTTGAAACATGGGCCTATTTTTTCTTTTGAATGATTAACAAAGAATTTATAGACTTTCAACCCTAGAAAGCTTTTAATGCTTTTGGACAATACCATTATGCAAATGGTTGATTATATCAAATTTTGCAAAAAGAAAATACATTACATCAACATACCAGAGTTGGTAAAATTGTCCCTTGTGCGTTAAAATCCAAATAGGCTCATAGCATTCAAAGTTCAGCTACCTTAGCCTTCAAAGTTCAGCTACCTCTGATTGTGAGAGCAAAGAAGCTTGCTATAAAGAAATCAAATTGTCATTTATCAACCTTTAATTCCTTTTAATTCCTTTTGGAGAGCAAAGAAGCCTGGTATAAAGAAATCAAATTATCATTTACCAACCTTTAATTGATACTAAATGTAGCATTTACACAATGCAGCAATCCTTTCAAAACACAATCTAAACTCTCATGCAGCATGACATCGCTACCAAAAGCTTGGATGGGTGAGCATGTCAATTCATGACTGCATCACGATGACCTTTATAATGTAAAATCGTCATACCCTTGCATCCAGTACAAAATTTCCACCCATAATGTACTTGTAACTGAACCCAGCTCGCCCGTGCAACATAATTTTGGATCGGTGGATGATTCTACTGACCTTTGTATGTTGAAACATGATGGTGCATCTAATTGTAGGGGCACAATATGTATGGATGGATGACATATTCAAACTTGTGTATATAAAAGAGTATAATTGGATCTAACTTGGGTGGTTATATAAAAGAGTATAATTGGATCTAACTTGGGTGGTTAAGAGATTTGATATTTCTTGCATTTAAACTTTCTTGCTGGCTGCTTAAAAGAACAGTGAATTGTAGAAAGCATTTAGCCAGCCACCCTAGTAAGAAGTTCAATATTCAAACTAAGAAATCAAAGGTGGTCATGTAAATAAATTCTTCAATCACTTAGAAAAAAACTTTCAGAAATTTACTGTCAACTCTCTTGTCTGTTGCCGATTGCCATTGAAATGTAGGACTTGAGCAAGTTAACATGTATTATTTGCATCTTAGAAACGATTGAATGTATATTTTTTAGCAACACATTTTCTGTGATCTTTTAAGTTCAGAGATCATATGTTTGTAGTCTCCATTAGTATACATGTATTCAGTATATTGTACAGATTGAAGAAATATTAATTTGTTATCTAAATAACAACTTTTTTGAAAGCTCAACAAATAGTCATCACTACGGTGGAAGATATAAAGTTTCCATGCTAATGAGGTAAGGTCAAAAAGAAAATTCAAGTTTTTATGAGTATTTTCAAATTTAGAAATTTTAGTTAAGGATGAGATTTTGGTGCTAATGTTCATCAAACTCAACTCTCTTGATTCTAATATCTTCTATTTTGGTATAAATATAAAATGGACTAATATCTTCTATCTTGGTATAAATATAAAATGCACAAAAGGAGAGTTGCATCGGAGCAGAGTAGGTTTTCTTGCTACTTCCATTATGAAGTGATAAATTTATCTAAAAGGTCATGGTTGGAGTATTTTGTAGCAGCAACTGTTGGACTTTATCACACAATCTACATTTAGTCTCTAGAACTAGCATATATGCATGTACGTCACTATTATGATCCATTATCCAAAACATAATAAATACCCAATATATGGGGAGCATGGTTCCCAAGAATAATACTAATGACAAGTTACACCTTGTATCCTAAGGTTCTATGAGAATAATTTTGAATAACCCTAAAGATAACAATATCAAGTGATCATATACAGTTATTTGTGTTAATGACTACAATAATTAGTAATTCTCTAACTCATTACTCATTTGGACCATGTTGATGACTACAATAATGTCATGTATATAGTAATTATCTTAGTCATTACTCAGTTAGACCCAATTTCAAGCTGACTTACTATTTTTAGGTATACAAGTGGCTCCTTATATGTTAAAATTTAGAACACACAAATGCTATGAGGAAAATAGGGCACCACACCCTATCACATGGACATTGAAATTATATTTTAAAAACTTAATAGAAAACTCTTAGAAATATAATGCATTAATTTTGTGTTGCACTTACAAAGAGGATCAAGATTCCTTTATATATAATAGTGGATTAACTCTAGTCTAGCTGCAACATTAATTAAAGACCACTAAGCCACTTTCCAACTACCATGTTAATAGAGACCACTAAGCCACTTTTATATCTTTAAATGGTAGATGGTTTTTTTGTGGTTGGAAAGTTTTAAGGACCCAAAATAATTACCAATCATTGACCTAGTCAAAATGATCAATGGATGGATGTGAGAGTGACACCAAAACAAAAACTACAAAAAATAGCGTTGCTCTTGGAATAAAAGCTATAAAACTACATCAATCATGCCAAATATTGAAACAATTTTACGTACTTGGTAGGTTTCATATTCTTGAAATATGCATTCCTAGGAATAACCCCACCAACTCTTGCTAAGTTGTTTACCTTCTTTGCGATGGCCACTAATCCACCATTGTGACATGGATTCAATAAAATATGGTTAATACATGCAACGATACTCTTTTATAACTAGGAATTGTTCCAAAAGGTGCAAAAAGTACAACTATGTAATGAAACATTTGGAAAAGTCTCATACCTATCTCTAATTATTATAGATTAGGTTCCCACTCTTATCAATAACTCTATGGCATAATCGTTGCAATAATAAAACTGGAAGTAAAGGCTGTATATATGTACAAGTTTCAATTTGAGTGGTTTGATATCTTAACTGGTAAAGATACATGCTTTAGAAAGAGCTTTTGGTTGACATGAATAAAAGTTATTATAACTTAACAAATAAGGCCGTTTCAATTTTTCATTAATATAAGTTAGAAATTATGTATACAGTAGTTTTGAACATTCGATAACCTTTGTTTAATATCTATGTTGTTATGGAGCAAGTATAAACTACATATGTTTTGGTTGTTATCTATGATATTGGACATGAAATGTAAATGTCCATGATAACAAGTATAAGGAGAGCTACTTTAAATTCATTGAAAATTATTTCAAGAAACAAGCACTTGCATCCCCTTTCCTTGTTTATATCGTCATTCAAAATCTTAGGCCTCACCCAGTATATGGTATAAATCATTAATTAGTCCATTACATTACATTTAGAAATAGAAATTATCATCTTTTTAGATAATCATGGATTAAAAGTTTGATGGACAAGTTAGAATAATGGTATATATATATATATATATATATATATATATATAAAGGTATGGTATTGAAACTATACTCCAATGCAAGCAAGATAGTATAACGAACGTCCAATGCATACTTGTTAACTAAATTGTCTTATAAATGGTAGATGAACTTTCATTCAAAGAACTAGATTGCAAAAAGAGCAAAGCCTTATCAAACGACAGCCAAATGCTACCTAGAGAATGGCTTATTGGAAAATAACGTAGAGGCGACTGGGAAGAGAAACGAAAAGTAGAATCTTTCCACCCCTTATGACAAAGAAACTTAGAGTTAAGGAGATGAAGTTATCAATGCACTATCTTTGTTATTTGAATTTACCTAATATCTTAAATAACAACATCATATAGAAATGTAAGCTAAGTGGCCGTCAAGAAATAATCAATATTTATTTGGATTATTGTAGATGATACTAGATAGGATACAAGGATTTTATGCTACTAGTTTTCATTCCTACTATGGCATACAATGACCAAAAAAATGATCATTTAGGATCCCCACACAAAATTGAAGAGTCGTGCTTGAAAATCAAATAATTGTTTCTAAATAGTCAACCAAAATATGGAAGTATGTATTGATAATTATGATATTATACTCATGTTGACATGATTGATTAAGCATAAAATACACTAAAGTGGAAGTTTCAATCTCTCCATTTTATTTGTTTTTGCATATTTGAAAATACCAAAAATTAACTTTATTTGATATGGGAGGTCCATGCGAAAGCTCTTACACTATCGCCATGCACCACTATATCCTCTACTACATATAATAGGACATGAATCAAAATGAGATTCAGATGATATAATCCATAGTTTTAATATGACAAGAAACTGAATAGGAATTTTATGACAAAGCTATGACATGTGTAAGGCAACGAATACATAAATTTCATGCACCTCTACTCTCTCCATTGTAATACCTCAATGATAAGCCCTAAGCATATGTAATGTTGTTATTTGATTATTATGGTGGCATTAGGTTCCTTGATTATGGATTATGTACATTATTATTATTTTATTATTATTTACCTACAATTAAATAATATCTCAACATGGACAACAAATGTGATTGGGGGATCTTGGATTCCACATGCAAGGGGGTTGGGGATACTAGGAGTCGTTTCCCTTCCTATCAGTACTCTATCTTTCCTAATTTTGATTTTATTGGACTATGGAATTCTTATTACACCTAATTGATATTTTCCATGCATCCATGCAACCATGCATCCATGCACCATGCATGATGAGAATGTTGGACATTGGGTTCAGCACTCCCCATGAGTTTTGTGACATGGTCTAACCTCCTCCCAAGATCCTAAATCTGGTGATTGTGGTAGAGATTAACACCTGTAGGTTTTGGTCTAATGACAATCGTGAATCCAACAATTGGTATAAGAGAAACATGTCATGGGTTCGAAACTCCTCGTCTCGCGTTGTGGGGGAGATTGTTGGACATTGGGTTCAGTTCTCCCTGTGAGTTTTGTGACATGGACTAACCTCCTCCCAAGATCCTAACTCTCGCGATTGTGGTGGAGATTAACACCTGTAGGTTTTGGTCTAATGACAATCGTGAGTCCAACAGAGAATATTCACTATCCAAGTTATCTTCAGTTAATCAAAGCAAACTTAGGGTGGTTTTGAGTTACCTCCAGTCATTTGGAGTGATTTGGGGGAATTCAAGTTGTCTTTAGTCAGTTAAAGGGGTTTTGAGTCTAATTTTAGCTTTCCTCGGTCAATCAGAGTAAATTTGGACCAATTCAAAGTGCACGAGTTTGATTTTGAGGAAATTCGAGTTGTCCCAAGTGCATGAGAGTGATTATGGGGAGGTTTGAGTTAGCCTTAGTAAATTCAAGTTTTCCCATTGACTGGGAGTGGTTTTTCCAGTGGATTTGAGTTAGTCTAAATGAGTTCGAGTTTCTCTTTGGAGAACTTGAATAGGTAATTCAGTGCGATAGAAAAGTCTTCAATGATTTGGAGTTACTTCTCAGTGATATTGAGTCAGTCTCTTAGAGGGAATTCAAACTAGTATTAAGAAATTCAAATTGCTTCTATTCATTATTATTCATTTCCTTCATTGATTGAGGGGAGGCAATTTGTTCATGCCATCCTTGCTAAGAGTTGGGCAAGCTTGTGAGTTTGAGAACCCATGTATTCTATGTTATGTGTGTGAATTGTGTGCTTGGAGCATAGGGATATTGTGTCGTGTTTGAAGTAAGTCTGAATCACTCTGGTATAGTTCATATGTGTGCACTGCTTGTCTTTGTCCTAGACCTACACATAAATCTTGATGGTGAATGGCGATGTATTTAGGGATTTAGGAGGTGAAGAAATCACCATTGCACTTAGTAGTTGGGTGGAGGAGTAAGTAGGTGGTGAGGGATAGAGTTGTGGGTTCTCAAACTGGTATTTGAACTAATCTTAGGTGTGGTATAGTTCCTCTATTTCCATTTATTTTCTATGTCTTAGACGTGCACTTAAATCCTAATGGTGAATGGAGATTCCAGAAGGTGAAGAGATTGCCATTTCACATGGTAGTGGGGTGGAGCAGTAAGTAGGTAGAGAGGGAGAAAATCATATGGAAGAAATACTAGTTGTGACTTTCAAGTCGTGGGATTGAGTATTATCCTTAGAGATCAAATTGGAAAGAGAGATTTCCTTAGCATGTGGATCCATGGCCTCATCTAGGGGGATACCTGCTTAAGTAGTTTGGCTTGACAATGTCTAAGGTTGGGAGGAATACTAACCTGTTGATGCTAGTTGCACCATATATAAAAGAAATATTATTGACCTATTATTTACTATGTTATTGATGCACATGCACCCGTGGAGGCTAATACAGTTTGGTTATATTGTGTTGCATAATGATTAATTATATGTTCGTGTTTAATGGCTAAGTTTGATGTTGTTAAATTGGTAGTTCACGAAGTAGGTATGTGAATATGTTAATCTAGTTGTTAGATGCTAGATTATATGACTTATGGCAGTTGTTGGGATGTAATTTTTGGACAATCCATATGGTTGTGTATGGTTGTTCTGGATCATATCTTCCATGGTATTAATGGTGGTTATTAAAGTGGTAAATTATTATTTACATTAGTGTTATAAATATGCTATAATGAAATGCAATGATGTTGATTTACTTATGGTACTAGAAGCTAGATTACTTATGCATTTATGATCATTAGAGGGTCTAATATTTGGACAGCCCATATGGTCGTATATGGTTGTTCTAGGTCAGATATGATGGGGATTTGATTACTAATATTTAGTATTATAAATCCGGTATATTGATGTGTTGTAATCCCCCCTCCTTGGAATGTTGGAATGTTGATTTGTATACTATCGTAGGTGAAGTCTTTATGAATGTATGTAAATATGATTTACTAGTTGGTTAAAGGAATACAAGTGGTATCCCATAGATGTAATGACATTTAGTAAACATGTAAAGAGGTTCTAGTGTGAATATATTCAACGTGCCATTGCATTGCATGCAGAATAGGGAATTGTTACATTGGAAGGGTTGCTTTCCTTGTAGGTGGATGATTGTTTTAATTAGTTTGGCTTGTTGACATCTTAGCCTAAACCTTAGAAGAACAATAGTCCATTATGATTAAACTTATAATCATTCCTCCTTGTTTGAATCACGGAAGTATCCAGAACCTAATGATGTGTTTGGGGTCGGGTGCATTACACCATGATTAAATTTCATGTTTCTTATGAAGTGAAGAACCTTATATGTTAGATGAGGAATTATTATTTCATATAAACCAATATCCACCTAAAACTACAAAAAAATGCTTCTTGCTTATAAAGGTTAATCTTCTTATCAATAAAAGCAAGACACTTAATCATGTCAAATTCATTTAAATGATGCCTCAATTTCTTTCAGAGTCTATGCCTTAGTTTCAAGTAACACCAAGGCCACAAAGAGAAAAGTAAAAATGCATGCCCAAGAATAAAGCATGAAAGTACCTGCATTGAGATGTATAAATTGTTTTAGGAGAAAATCACTAAACCCCAAATCAACCAGTATGAGGTAACAAAGAAGAAAGTCACAGTAATTGTGAAATTCATGTTAATGATAGACCCATTCCTTCAAAGATAAAACTATACATGTAGAGCTCCACTGCAATATAATATTAATCGTCATTGGCACCAACCAACATGCCAACCTATTTCCTAAAATTTTTATGCTACCAACAAAATATATCACGTTGATTTGAAGGATTTGCACCAAATAAGATAGTAAAAGCATAGGATGCTTGCATAATTAATTGCTCGGATGTATAAATGAAGACCTCATTCCAGAGGATCGGGCTGAATTAAGAAAGGAGGTCCAAAAGGTAAAGAAGCTAGGAAGGAGGTAAAATGGGCATTAATCAAAAACAACAAAGTTGCTATTAGAGATAGAAACCAAAAGGATAGTAATAAATAACAATTGGACACACTGTGTATCTTCTCTTAGAGCTGTAGAGGGTTTCTATGGAGCAAAGGCCCTAAGTTAAGTTGGATCTTGAGCGAAATTGCTATTATATTATTGGTTACAACTTGGAAACACGAGGATTCGAAGGTACCTAATATAGACGTATATGTCCTATGGTCAATATGGAATAAACATTCATGTCATAAAGGCATTAGGGGTATAGCCTATTACATTAGGAAGAACATATTCCGACATGTTAGACTTTATAAGAACGACCCTTACAACCAATTTATTTGGATAGAGATCACATACATTAATGATGAAAAAAGTTACATAGCCATCTGTTATTTTTCCCCTATTAATTCCAACTTTTATAATAATAAAACAATTTAGATAAAAATTGTCCTTATAATGGTTTAGAACATCATATTTCTAGTTTAAGAAAGGAAGGAAATATCGACCTTTTGATGGGTGACTTCAATGCTCGAACTTCCAGTAACTAATATATTATTTTAAGCAACTATTCCAACCCTAATCCTCTTTGGTTAGACCAAGAACTTGAGATAGCTAACAGGTACAAAAGAAATTATGAAGATCTAGGTGAAATTTTATTTGGGTCTGAGCTAGTCAAATTTTGTAGTGCTCGAGATCTTATCATTTGCAACTGTCTGACAAAATGGCCAAACTCTATCTAGATAACTTATATCTATGGGATTCGGTGCCTCAAAAGGCAATCCTGGGGTGGTATGGGGGGGTGGAGTTATTATCACTCCGGAAGGAATCTTGGAAACCTCTTTCGCTTGGCATCTAATATCGGAAACTAACAACATGGTCGAGGCCCTGGCACTATGGCAGGGACTAAGGATTGCGAAGAATCAAGGTATCACTGAGCTCACTGTTCTCGGAGACTCGAGAATCATTATACAAGCAATGACCGAGAACCTTATTCCAAACCAAATGCATCTCAAGTGACTAATCCATAAAATCAAGTTACTTTCCCTCACTTTCAGTAAAATCGAGTTCTACCATGTTTTGCGGAAAAATAACAAAGAAGCCGACCAAGCAGCGAAATTGAGTTCCTCTCTTAGCCCTAGAGAGCTAAAAATCAATGGTGCTAGCTCTTTTTACATTCCCCCATAGGACCGAGGCTAAGTCCTTGAGGCGTCTCCTCTCGTGGGCCCCACCGAAGAGTCTTGAAACGTGTCCACATGCTCCAAAGGCAGGTGGATGCATGCAGGAACGTGGTCATGCGTCAGCTGGAAGAAGGAGTTTAAATGTGCTTCAAGGTTTCATCCCCTCACCTGGTGCGAAAATGTTGGTTGTCTCGTCGAAGCAGGGGGAATTGTGTGAGCTCTTGGCTGGTTTAATGGCTCGCACGTTGGGTGATACGAGGTTGACAGTGTCCCTGTGTGGTAATGATTTTATTCAGTGTATGAGAAGGGCAGGAGGCACCATTGGATTTGTATGCAATGTTAAGAACAGGCAATTACAGGATTTTTGTTGTTGTCTAGTGAACGGGAAGGAGATTTTGATTGTCAGAATGGAAGTCGGGTCTGCATCCTCCAGTGCATCCTCAACCTCAAGACCTAAGGTGGCTGTTATCAAGGATCTAAAGCATGAATTCAAGGTGCTACAGGATCAAGTTGATGCTATTGATACTGAAGGTGGTCGAAGATTGGAAAAATGTGGATAAGGACTTGGCGTATATGCGAAAGGAAATAAATCGCAAGGTGAAGAGGTCCAAGAATGTGGTTATTGGACTGATAGCGAAGCTGGAAATCAAGGTAGACAAGCTTGCCCTGAAGCTCGTCAAGCATGAAGCTCCTCCCAATCCAGGTTCTTCGTCCAGCTTTGAAGGGAAGTTAAATTGAGAATTATGGACTGTTTTTTGTGTTGCTTGACTCTGTTTGCTAAATTTCCTTGTGTATATCCTTCTGGACACCTGGATAGGACAAACTTGGTTAAAATATTTTTGCCTATGTTTTTTGAAGTTAATGTTTACTATTACTTCTTACTAAAAATATTGTTTCCTAGTTACTGAAGACTGGTTCCACTTTGTCGCTTCCATAAGGGCGTATATAGATATTGAATCCTATGTTTCTGCTTCCATAAGGGCGTTTGACAAGACTCTGAGCTAATTCTACCACTACCTCAAGTGAATTTTGTAATCTGGTTCTGTTTCAGTGGTTACACCACTTTATAAATATATCATAACCGTTGCTGTCAAAAAAAAAAACTTGTATCCATGGGCTTGGAAGTAGTGTGTTAGATTACGTTATATCTGATATCCCTAATACAACAAATTAATAGATTTCAACATCTTTAATGACCACGATCCCGAATCTAATCATAGACCTTTACTTATGACTCTCAATATTGTCATGCATATCGATCCCAAGGAGGAAAACTATCATTGCCAAAAGTATGTAATCTTCAATAAAAATAAAGCTGACATTTTTCTCCATGATCTAAAAAATGAACTGTTTCATTTATCTAGTATGGACAATATAGAAAATCTCTACCATAATTTTGCTACAACCCTCTCGTCTTCCATTAACAAGTTCTCTATTGAAGTGTCGACTAAAACGACCAATAGTAGAACCAAATCTTGGTATGATCAAGAATGTAAAGATGCGGGAAAAGAAATTAAGCAAGCTACTATATATTCAATAAAAAAGAACAAGATAAGTCACTACAAAGCCTTAATTAAAAGAAGAAGAAAAAAGACATTATCTAAGTAAAAGGCGGGAAAATCTCCTACACCTCTCCAAGGTGGCTCCTAATAAATTATGGAGGCAAATTCTAACTCACAAAACAAAAGAAGACAATAAAATTTCTTTAAAAGATTGGAATTCCTATCTTAAAAAGCTTTATGAATCCTTGGATATCAGAGATAACATTGAAACCCTTCTTACAACGAAAGAAATTTTCTCGTTAGAAGACATAGATTTCGTGGTTAAGCTCTTAGCAACTAGAAAATCCAAATACGTTGAAGGATACCAAGAGAAAATATTGAAAATTGGAGGGCATGTCCTCATCTCGCACATCCATAAACTCTTTAATCTAGCAGTGAAGCAAGGGTTTCCTACACCTTGGACTCAAAGCCTCATTATTCCTATTTTCAAAAGTGATGATAAAAATGACCCCTCTAATTATCGGACTATTATGATTAGCCCTCTCTTATCTATGTTATATAGTATTATCTTAGAAAAGAATATCAATGAATGGCTAGAAATGGAAGGTAAGCGAAGTAAAGGACAAGCATGTTTTAGAAGGAATCATTCAACCACGGACCACCTCGTTACACTTAGGATCATAGTAGAGGAATGTTGTAATAATAAGTCTAACATATTTTGTTGCTTTGTGGATTTTAGAAAAGCTTTTGATACAATGCCTAGAAATAAGCTGCGGAATACACTAAAGGAGCTTAAGGTTCCTTTTGAGCTGAGAGTTGTCACAATAAGGTTATACGAAAAGGTCATTGCCAAGTTTAAGAGTAATTAGGGGTGGACAACAGATATAAATTGTAACATTGGAGTTAAACAAGGTTCCCCCCTCTCCCCTACCCTTTTTTCCATTTACATTGATAAGCTAGAAAAGTGTTAAGAAGAAGTAGGTAGCGTTGGTACAATATTAGCTAGGATAGTTATCATCCTCCTACTGTATGCTGATGATATTGTTCTTATGCAAAATGTGTCCTTCTAATCTCGATAAGAAATTAATATTTCTTAAATATTTTTCTCTAACATGTGTATGACTATTAACACCGACAATACATAAGTCATGATTATAAAATCTAAGAAAGACACCTATGCAAATTTTATTTATGATAATAGAAATATAGAGGAAGTGACTTCTTACAAGTATCTCGGAATTGATATTCATAACAAGCTCAATTGGAACTATAGCATTGAGAAAAGGATTAATGGAGGATGGAAAGCTTATTTTGGTCTTGAAAATAACTGTAAATCATCCAATCTAGTCATGTGGGATAAAAAGAAGTTCCTCTTTGAAACTCTTGTAATCCCTATTATCTTGCATGGTTATGAAGTATAAGGGTGCATCATTTCTAGAGAATAATGGAGGGAGATTGAGCAATTCCAGAAGCGTTTTATAACTTATAACCTCAAAATTAAAAGAAGTACGCCTTATCCTATTCTCCTCATAGAAGTGGGTCTTTCCCCCATCAAGAGAATGGCTATGACTAGGTACCTGATGTACACGAATAAGATAAATAACATGGGAAATTTCTGTTGCTAAATTTCTATGGTGGTTAATTTTCTCTTAACATGGGAAATGAGAGACTTCCTAAAATTGCTTTAAACTCAAGTCAAAACCAACTACACCTCAAGCAATGTTGGTGTAAAGATACCATGGCTTGGTTAAAACATTGGGGCATTGGTGAAAATGACATTTTGCAAAACATTGATAATGTCAAAAATATTATTACTTCTAAGTTTAAAGAGAAATTATGGGGTGAGGAAAATTTAGTGGTTAAGAGAAAATTAAGATACAATAAGGAGGTCATTAATCCTAACTTGGAAGATCAGAAGTATCCCTCGGTAGTAACTAGTTCACGAAAGAAAAATAATATAGCTAAGATTAGAACGAGCTCTCATGAACTCCATAGCAAAACATGATGTTGGTCTATTCCTAAAACTCCATGGATGGAAATGGTTTTCCATCTGTGTAAGTCTATGAGCATTGAGGATGAAAATCACTTTCTCTTAGAGTGCCTTGCTTACACCCACATCAGATCTAAGTTTCATAGTATTTTATAAAATACAAACCTTTATAACTGTTGGAGACATTTACCACCATACACACTCTTTTTGGTCAAATCATCCTAGTTAAACCACTATCCTAAGTATAATTGACATTAATTGACATCAGTGGAGCATTAATTGACATCATCCAATCACACCCACGCCTACCTTCAGTCAAGGAGGCTAACTTAGCCTTCTCCTACATTCGGGGAGGCTAACTGGAGCACTCTGGGGGTGATATGAGTGATATTAATGCACCTAATTGCTAACTGGTGCTTACAACCAATTAAACAGCTCAATGAAGGCGCCTCCATTCATTTAATTGATTATTTAATGATTAATTAATGAACTGGAGTCAACAGGGGCACCTCCACCAACTTCTGATGTTTAGTTCAACTTCAGTTAACCTCATCGAGGTTCATTGAAGTCATTGAAGGGCTAGCACTTGATGGTTGGCTTGCTATGACATGTGTCTGATCTCTTTCAGTTGAGACTCAGTCATTTATTGCACTTCGACTTCAGTTAGGGTTTAGGTGAGTCAATTAGGGTTTTGATAAGTGGTTAACTGAGTGTGAACCATGGCTTACAGCTAGTTAAGCTAGACTCACTCACTCAATTCGAATGACCTCCTTGAGGATTCGAATTGTTCATTCATTCATGCATGTAGCATGACATTGTAATTGTAATCATTCATTCTTTATGTGAATACAGAGCGGCTACTATTCCTGTAGACCGATTACACCATTTCATGAGTTATTTGTTGATTAATCTTTGATGAGATTGATGATTTGTTCCTAGATCAATATACAAGATTAATATGGTATCAAAGCTTACGGCGAGACGAAGCTCTATATCTGAAAAACAAGCTTTTTGACAGATTTCTGCATGAAATTTGAGCAATAGCTCAAAAATCCATCACTGCACCAGAAACCAAGGCTTACCACTTAATACCCCAAGTAAAGAACTTGTTGATCAAGCTTGATTGATTGACTATGCTGGGTGTGATGAAAGCCTAAAATGTGTAGGCTGTCTGACCTTACATTTCCCTTTCTGTTTTGATTTTCAGGTTTCTACAGGTGAAACATTCGCTCCAGCAGATCCAGATGGCCTCCTTAGTAGATCTCTTGATTCCATACAATTTCCACTCATGGAAAGGTGATATGGAGATTCAGCTGCGCTCCAGAGGAATTTTTAGAGTCACCATGGACACTGAAGATGAGCCTGGATCCACCATAGAAAAATCAAGATTCTTGAACAAGAAGGATGAAGCCTTTGATTTCTTGTGCCTCTCTATTTCCCGAGACCTTCTCTTCCATCTTGCGGGATTGAAGACTCTGAAAGAAATATGGGACAAATTGGAGACTCTATACAGAAAGAATGATGACTTGAGGGTTTACCAGCTCGAAAATGAACTCGTGTCTCTCCAGGGCCTCCAACATCGAGACTCTGAATGATTTCTTCACAAAGTTCAAGCATACTGTTTTACTCTTGAAGCAATGCAAAGTGGAGAAGGAGGATGATCAGCTCATCCTCGCCATACTCTCCAAACTTGGGGCTGATTATTGAGTTTTTGTTTCTACATTCCGTGTGGGGAAGCTCACAACCCTTGGATGGAAGATGCCTACACTCAATGCCTTCATTGAGTCCCTAACATGTGAACATAACAAGCTTATCCAGATGGGGATCATCAGATCTTCCCGTGATCAAGCCCTTCATGTCTCGGGGCCCAAAGATCTAAAGGGTAAAGGAAAGCAGCAGAAGAACCCAAAAACTAAATTTGATGCTCCTAAACCTAGAGTTGAAAATCAGCAGCATGATGAGTCCTCTGGCTCAAGGAAGAACAAAGGAAAAGGGCACCATGGCAAGGAAAAAGTCAAGTGTTCTTATCGCGGGAAGGGCTTCCACCCTGAACATTCCTACATGAAGAAGAAGCTTGATGAAGCTACCTCTCTCCTTGAGAGAAATCACATCAATCTTCCAGAAATCTTTCGGAAGAGAGATCAGCAAGATCGGGAACCACAGCATGAAAAAGGTCATGCCCTCATGGCAAGCACTTCGAAGTCCAAAGCACTATTGATTGAGTCTAGAGCTTCAAACCACATGATGGCTGAAAAATACTCCTTTTCATCCTTGGAGACCGGCAAATCCATCCCCATCCACATGGGAGATGACTCCACCATCATTTCAAATGGACAAGGTATTATAGATCTTGAAAATGGTTTTTTCTCTAATGTTTTGTATGTACCGTCTCTAGCATCAAATCTCCTTAGTGTCTATCATATGACACATACATGAGTGCCTAAGAGAGTCTCTTTCAGCCCAAATGATGTTGAGATAGCAGAAATTGCATCTGGGAAACTCATTGCTAAAGGCCTTGCAAACCATCATGAAAAAGCCTATGAGTTCTCTCAGTTTGTTGCGGATGCAAAGCCCACCGCTCTGCTAACTCATGGAAATGAGGTTAGTAGGCTGTGGCATGAGAAGTTTGGCCATATTAATTTCAAATATTTGCACCAATTATAGAAAAACTCCATGGTTGAAGGCCTTCCGGTCATCAAGGAAACCACATGAATTTGCAAAGGCTGTGTGATTGGAAAACACCCTGAGCACAAGTTCGATCGGGAGAAAGCAAACCGAGCTACATGCATATTGGGACTGATACATTCTGATATCAGCGGTCCAATGCCTGTCATATCCATGAATGGATCAAGGTATCTTCTTACTTTTATTGATGAATTTTCAAGGTACACATGGGTCTTCTTTCTAAAAAAGAAGTCTGAAGTATGTGAAAAAATTTCTGAATTGAAGGCCTTGACCGAAAATGCCTCTGGGCTTAAGATCAAGATATTGAGATCTAATTATGGAGGGGAGTATATCAGTAATGAGTTGTTGTACATATGCTCCCAAAGTGGTATTCAGGTCCAACATTCAAATCCATACACTCCACAGCAGAACGGAGTAGCGGAAAGGAAGAATCGGTCTCTCAAGGAGATGACCACCTGTATGTTGGAATCCAAGAATCTTGCTACAAATTTGTAGGCTGAGGCCATGCATTCTGCAGCATACATTCAGAATAGGGTGCCACACTCATCCGTGAAATGGAAGACCCCTTTCGAAGCATACTTCGGACACAAGCCGGATGTGTCGAGCCTATGGGTGTTTGGGTCCACTGCATGGGCCCGGATTCTGCTTGATAAAAGAAGGGCTTTGCAACCGCAAAGCATAGAATGTCTGTTTATTGGGTATCCTAATGAATCTAAAGGTTTCAAGCTGCTGGATATCAAGACCAAACAGATCATCATCGAGAGAAGTGTCAAGTTTGATGAGCCTCTTCAGGAGGTGGAACTAGCGAAGGAGAAAACTGTTGAATTTCCTTCCTATTCTACTGAATATTTGGATGATGAAATTGGGGGTGATGACCCTAATTTGGATCCTCTAATTTCTGATATCAGTGTGCAGCAATCATCAGATGCTAAATAAGAACCTGAAGTGCAAAATCATCTTCCTACATGGGCTCGACAGACACTCTCCTCCGCAGGAGAAAACATTGGAAATCTAGATGATCCAAGGAGAACCCGGCCTGATTTCCAAAGAGCAGGTATTGCGCTCTCTTGTCCTGATAATTTGTTGTCCGAAACTTGCTATTTGATGATTAGTTCAGATCCAAAATCCTACTACCATGCTCGAAAGGATCCGAGATGGCTAGTTGCCATGGATGAAGAGATGAATTCTCTTCAGAAAAATACTACTTGGGAGCTAGTTTCTCTTCCTCCGGGAAGGAAATTGGTTCAATGCAAGTGGGTGTTTCAGACCAAGTTTGTTGCTTATGGAAGAACCTAAAAATATAAGGCAAGGATGGTAGCAAAAGGTTTCTCTTAGGTCCAAGGAGTGGGCTACCATGAGACCTTTGCACCGGTTGCAAAAATGGACTCCATCCGCCTTGTTTTGGCTATTTCAGCATCCAAGCACTGGGAAGTGCATCACATGGATGTTAAGTCAGCATTTGTGCATGGAGATCTTCATGAGGAGATATACTTGAAGCAGCCTGAGGGCTACATCACTGATCCATCTTTGGTTTGCAAGCTAAAGAAGTCACTATAGGGTTTAAAACAGGCCCCAAGAGAGTGTTATTCCAAGATGGATGCCTTCCTTCTCTCACAAAACTTTCAGAGATGTAGATCATATCCAAATATATATTTACAGAAGTATGATGGTCATCTAATTATCATTGTTTTATATGTTGATGACTTAGTGATCACGAGTAGCACAGTTGCCTCCATTTCAGCCATCAAAACTGCTCTCCACAATGCCTTTGAAATGAGTGATTTGGGGCTCGAAATTGAGCAAAATTCTGATGGGATTATGGTCACTCAGTCCAAATATATTTCAGACCTGTTAGTAAATTTTAACATGGCTGATTGTAGGCCTGCACCATTCCCTTTCCTTTCAGGGATCAGCCTTGAAGAAGGAAAAAGCACACCTCCCATGGACTGCACTATCTATCGACAGGTGATTGGTAGCTTGTTGTACTTGACACATTCTCGGCCTGATATTTGTTATGCCGTGAATGTTGTATCAAGATACATGCAACAGCCTCATGATCTTCATTGGAAGGCAGCCAAGAGGATCCTCCAGTATATTCAGGGAACCAGGACCTACATCATTCACTATGCTGCAGACTCAGAGCTAGAGCTGGTTGGATACACAGATTCTGATTGGGCGGGTGATTCTATTGATTAGAAGTATACTTCCGGATATGTATTCATCTTTGGTGGTGGCCCCATTTATTGGTCAAGCAAAAAGCAGGTTGCCATAGCACTATCTTCAGCAAAGGCCGAGTATCGAGGAGCAGTGAATGCTTGCATCCAAACAGTTTGGTTGCAAGGCATTCTTTTAGAGTTTGATCTTGGTAGTACTTTGTCCACTGTCCTCTTTTGTGACAATCAAAGTGCTATTAAGATTTCCACAGATCCAGTTACCAGGTAGAGGAACCAGTTACTTTTTGGGCAATGCATATATACTTTGGATTTTAAGTAATTTTAATACCCAAGTGAAAGTGAATATGTCCCATATCAGTCATCTAAAAACCTCTCTTCAACTCTTTCTTTATGGATGCAATGTAGCTTTCATTGTTGCATGTCATCAACATATCATCTACATATGCTACAATATATACAACATTTTTCCAACTTTCTTGATAAACAAAGTTACATCATCAAGATTAAAGAGCTTGAAATCCAATCTCAAAATATGCTTAGTTAGGTTTTCAATAGTGATGTGTTTGTTTCAAGCCATACAAAGACTTGATGATATTCCATATCTTATATTCTTGTCCCTTCACAACAAAACCTTATATTTGAGACACAGACATTATCTTTCAATTCTCCATTCAAGAAATCAATCTTCACATTCATTTGATGAACTTTATTCCCATTGTGCAACCAAATCCAATATAGTACGAATGGTATCCCAGTTTGTTGGGGGGGGGGGGAAGTATCCTCGAATTCTATGCCATATTTATGTGCAAATTCTTTTTCCACAAGCCTCACCTTATGCTTGTCAAGTGAGAAATCTAGTTTGTACATGTTCTTGCAGAACCAATTGACACCAATTGGTTTTACTCCATATGGAGGGTCCTCCTATAGAATTTGAGCATATAGGTCTAGCTACTAAACTAGATATCAATACTATGAAAGAGATCAACAGTATACAAATTCATGCAACAAATGCACTACTAAACATTAATTACCACACAAAAGAGAGAATTCAATAACATGGGATAAAATAGAATGTTGCATTATATTAAGCTTCAATAAATGAAGAGAGTTACAATAAATAGGCAAGGTGATTCAATTTGTTAAACTTACAGCATCATGATCCATTCTCCAAGTCAATATTGTGCTCCAAGATTAAGCCTCATGTGTCGAGGTAGTGCCTTAGGGAGCCTGATTTGGTCTCAGGGAACTTGGAGTAGAATATTGAGTTGGAATCAAGAATGACTAAGCCTTATGTGTAAAGTTTAAGCCTCATGTGTCGAAGTAATGCTATGTATGTCAAAGTTATGGTGATGTACAATATTGTTTGTCAATACATATCACCATGTGGTTAGATAATAATTTGCAAGGAAAAGCATGAATGGTGTGTGACGTACTACTAACCATGGTCTTAGAGATAGATAAGCTATTAAGTCTCCTCTAGAGACTGGCCACCTCTAGAGTGAATTAGTTTAGCATATGACCACTTGGAAGGATAGTAAAATGAGATGATCACATCATTGAAAAAATCAGGCCTAGTATATTTGATATGATAAATAAATTAAAGTTGGCACAACTGGACCATGCAGATAAGACAAGAGATAAATATAAGATGTGATAAGATAAGAGAGAACTCAAATTTTTCACTTCAGTGATGTTAACAATAAATACTTTCAGTTAAATAAGAGAGAACTCGAATTGTTCACTTCAGTCATGTTAATAAGAAAGACTTCAGTTAAATAAGAGAGAACTCGAATTGTTCACTTCAGTGATGTTAACAAGAAAGACTTTAGTTATATAAGAGAGAACTCGAATTGTTCACTTCAGTGATGTCAACAAGAAAGACTTTGGTTAAATAAGAGAGAATTTGAATTGTTCACTTCAGTGTATTAACAAGAAATACTTTAGTTAAAAGAGTTAGTTGATTGTTAACAAAGAATATCTAATTAACTAAGTGTTTGCATGATGACATTTGAGTTAAACTAAATACGACACTTGAGTTACAACACTTACATTATGACACTTGAGTTAGGAACTTATAGCATCCAGTTGAATGGTGAGTTCATCATGAAGTAAGAATACAAAGATATGAGCCAAGAATGAGAAGGATTATGCGCTTGTTATGCAGGATTTGATGAGATCAATGTGAAGAGCTAATTCTCTCTTGAAGGCATTCCCTATTTTGTGCATGTGACCAAAAAAAATGAATTGGTTTTGTGCTGGATATATTGTTGGGTTCTTCTCTTAATCTATTTTCTTTGTTGCTCTGGTATTGCACTAGGGGTGCTTGGTATTTCTCTCTGATATTGCACAAGGGTGCTTGATACAATATGCTCATTGTAAAGACATTTTATGCTATCTATCAATATACTAAGGAAGATTTTGTTGCGGTTTTCTCCCTCAAAGTATAGATGGTTTCCCTAGCGTAAATTTTGTGTCATCTGTGAATGATTATGCTTATGATTATTCACTGTTTTTAAGTACTACTATAATTCCACAATTAGGATTAAAAAAATTAACATGGTATTAGAGCATAGCGAATGAAAGAGATAAGTTTTGTCATCAATATTAATCCTACGTCAATCATAAGTGGTATAAGTTGAGCACAATACTTGAAGAATAACGGATTCAATATTAGTAATACCATAAGATAGACTTGAAGGAACTTCAAACTTCAATACTTGGAAGGCCAGGATACTAAATATCTTGGAAGAGCATGATCTAGATGGATACATATCCAGTTTTCTTGAAGAGCCTTCTACAAATGTTGGGCGCACTGCATTCAAGAAGAATCAATCCAAAGAAAAGAGAACCATTTATGATTCTGTGGAAGACAATTTGATGTCGGTTATTACAACAATGAATACTAAAAAGGAGTGCTTCGACACTTTGACCAATCTTTATGAGAAGAAGGATCCTAGTCAAAAGAGATCCTTGAAGAACAAACTTTGTAACCTGAATATAGAGAAGGAAGAAATTGTTTCTTCCTTCTTCACAAAGATATCTCAAGTTAGAGATCAACTCTTGAGTATTGGAGTAATTATCGATGATGATGATCTCATACAGACTATTATCGATGGTATTCCATCTTCATGGGAGACATTATTGGCATCTGTAAATGATCGAGAAGTGCAACCAAAATTTGAAAGGTTGTGGCATGATTTCCTTCAAGAAGAAGGCATAATTCAAAGAAAAAATGATTCATCCAAAGAAGATAAACTTTCTCTTACAACAAGGACAAAGAGAGGAAAGAAATCATTTTCTCAGAAGAAGTTTCCTCATTAAGAGGAAAAAGAACGCAACAAGAAATTTGATTACTCTAAATTCAAATGCTTCAAATACAATAAGATGGGTCACTTTGCAAGAGTTTGATGTGCAAAGCAAAGAGGAAAGTTCAAGGGTAGATTTCATGCTTCTACTTCTATAGAAGATGAACCTACAAGAAAAAATTATTTCAATAATCATGAGACAAGGAAGGAGTACTACTATGTTGTCTCAGCTCTACCTGGATCCATTACCACTAGTGCTAAGACATGGTTGGTGGATAGTGGCACATCCAAACACATGGATAGATATATTAGTGCTATCATAGATATGAAAGAAAAGAATTTCTCCTATCAAGTGGAGCTTGGAGACAATACCACATGTCCAATCCAAGGAGTTGGATCTACTTCTTTTCAGTTGAATTAGGAGATGTACTCCATGTTGATGAAATTATGTATGTTCCTAGTCTGAAGAAAAACCTTCTGTCTATTTCAGTTCTAGAAGATAAAGGTTTTAGAGTATCTTTATGGAAAAAAAGCATTCTTGTGGCCTAAGAATACATACTTGAATTCTACAACTATAATTGGAGTTAGAGAGCGAGGTCTGTACAAAGTTCCTGGAAATTTTCATTAAAGCCGTGATCCATGACATAGTTATTCCTTGTAAACTGTGGCAAAGGAGGCTTGGTCGTATTCATTTCAAAGCACTACCTGGCTTGCAGAAGATGGTAAAAGGAATGCCTATGTTTTAATATGATCATGATGGTATTTATAGAGTTTGTGCTCTTGGTAAGAACACGAAGAAGATATTTCTAAGCTGTACCAAAAGATCCAAAGGAATCCTAGACTTGATACATTTAGATCTATGTGCTCTTATGTCAGCACCATCCTTGTGTGGTTATCTATATTATGTGCTTTTCATATATGACTTCTCTCGCCAGTCTTGGATCTATTTTTTTAAGGAAAATAGTGAAAATTTTAATAAGTTTCAAGAGTTTAAAGAACTAGTTGAGAATCAGACTGGAAAGCACATTCATGCTTTGAGATATGATAATGGAGGAGAGTTTGAGCCTCATGACTTTAATGGTTTATTCTGAGAGGCAGGGATAAGAAGACAACTGACTGTACCTTACAACCCCCAACATAATGGGGTTGTTGAAAGAAAGAATAAAATAGTATGTGATGTTGCAAAAGCCATGATGTGTGATCAGGATCTCCCAACATCCTTATGGGTAGAAGCCTCCAACACTATTTTTTATATTCAGAACAAAAGCACTCATGCTATCCTGGGAGAAAAGACTCATAAATAAGTTTTCACTAGTGAAAAACAAGATGTTGAACACTTGAATATTTTCAAATGTCATGTCTACATTCATGTCCCAAAAGAGAAGACGATAAAGATGGATCCATCTAGAAAGAAAGAAACATTGTTTTGGATATAGAAAATCCTCCAAAGCTTATAGAATCTATGTTCCAGGACAAAGGAACATTGAAGTCAACAAAGATTTAACATTTAACGAAGAGTTTTCCTTCAAGCTCTCTAAATAACTTCAGTGTAATTCAGATATGGAGTAGCATGAGACTCCCACAATGGACGATCTGGTTTCCGATTCTCCTCATTTAGATGTTGAGAGGGAGAATCCATAAGAGTCCTTAGATATGCTTGATCTTGAAGATCCAGTAGAATTGGTATAAATATCTCTTGATGAACCTCCTACTTAGAGGAGATATTCTTGGTGTCGAGGCATTCTACAAGAGGCAGAAAAGCATGGAGCACCACCAGACACATCCAGAGGGTGAAGAAGACCTGAAAGATTTTCAATATATGTAGCACAAATGAGTCACATCAATGATCAGAACACACTACCTATGAGGAAGCTTCAAAGCATCAGGTATGGAAATATTCCATGCTAGAAGAATACAAATCCATCATGAAAAATGATGTATGGGAAGTGGTTCCTAAACCAGAAGTGAATTATGTAGTAACTTCCAAGTCACTTTATGAAATAAAACATCCATTCGATGGAAATATTGAAAAATATAAAGAAATATTTGTGGCTCGCAGTTTCTCAAATAAATAAGGAATATAATATGATGAGGCATTCGCTCCAGTGGCTAGGTACATGGTCATTATTCAAGCCATGATTTCCCTTGCCTCAGTTAGAACTAGGGGTGGAAGATTCACCAGATGGATGTGAAGACTGCCTTTCTAAATGGTGAAGTTGATGAAGAAGTATACATATAGAAACCTAAGGGGTTTATATTTTAGGGGAATAAGTCTCGTGTATTCAAAATTAAGAAAGGCTTATATGGTCTTTAGCAGGCCCCAAGGGCTTGGTATTCAAGGATTGACAACTATCTTCAAAGTTTGGGATTCTCCAAAAGCAAAGCTGACCCCAAACATGTACTTTAAGGTTTTGAAGAACCAACCATTGATCTTGGTTCTCTATGTTGATGACTTCTTCCTTATTGGAGAGGAACACCATATAGCTCAGTGCAGGAGGGAGCTCACTTCAAGTTTGAAATGAAATACTTGGGTCTTATGCACTATTTTCTTAGTTTGGAAGTTTGGAAAAGGAAAAATGAGATCTTTCTTTCTCAAGGAAAGTGCATAGTTGATGTGTTGCACAGGTTTGGTATGATGGACTGTAAGTTCATGTCTGCACCAATGGCTTCTAATCTAAAGAAACTAGACGAATCCTATTTCGGATCGGATCTAGTGGACCCTACTATGTATAGACAACTCATAGGTTCCTTGATGTATTTGATACATAATAGACCAAATATATGTTATGTTGTGAGTATATTGAGTCAGTTCATGTCTAAGACAAGACATAGACATTGGGTTAAATACTTTTGAGGCACTATTGCTTATGGACTCAAATATGATTCCAGTGATGGAGTGATGCTACTTGGTTATGTTGACTCTGATTGGGGTGGTAGTATTGTTGACCAAAAGACTACATATGGATATTATTTTAGCTTGGGATAAACTATGATCTCTTGGTCCAACAGGAAGTAGGGATCCATATCCTAGAGTACTATAGAAGAAGAGTGTATTCCAACCAGTAATGCCCGTTGAGAAGCAGTGTGGAATAGGACTCTACTTGATGGGTTGTTTGGTGAGAATCTTGAGACTATTGTCATTTTCTGTGACAATCTAAGTTGCATTAAAACACATTGAGACGGAATACCACTACATCAGAGACATGGTCTAGAGAGATTCCATAAGACTTCAACAATTGATATTAATGAGGAGATAGCATATATGTTGACTAAGTTTACGTCCTTGACGAAGTATAGGTACTTCCGAGACAAGATTGGCATACCATAAAATTCCTCCCTCATTGAGAGGGAGTGTTAAAGTTACAAAATCATGAGTCATTCTCCAAGTCAATCTTGTGCGCTAGGATTGAGCCTCGTGTCTCGAGGTAGTGCCATAGGGAGCCTGAGTTGGACTCAAGGAAATTGGAGTAGAAGTGAGTAGAATCTTGAGTTGGAATCAAGAATGACTAAGCCTAATGTGTAAAGATTAAGCCTCATGTGTTTAGGTAATGCTTTGTATGTCAAGGCAATGGTGTTGCACAATATTGTTTGTCAATACTAAGGTCTTGTGTGTCCAAACATATCCTCATGTGTTGAGGTGGTGCCTCATGTGTTGAGGTAATGCTTTGCAAGTTGAATCATGAACGGTGTGTGACGTACTACTAATCGTGGTCTTAGAGATGGATAAGCTATTAAGTCTCCTCCAGAGACTGGCCACATATGGAGTGAATTACTTTAACATATGACCACTTGGAACGATAGTAGAATGAGATGATCACATATGATTGGAAAAATATCATTAGTATATTTGATATGATAAATAAATTGAAGTTGGAATAAGTGGACCATGCAGATAAGAAAAGGGATAAAGATAAGATGTAATAATATAGGAGAACTCAAATTGTTCACTTCAATGATGTTAACAAGAAATACTTCAGTTAAATAAGAGAGAACTAGAATTTTCCACTTTAGTGATGTTAACAAGAAATACTTTAGTTATATAATAGAGAACACAAATTGTCCACTTGAGTGATGCTAACAAGAAAGACTTCAGTTAAATAAGAGAGAATTAGAATTGTTCACTTCAGTGATGTTAACAAGAAATACTTTAGTTAAATAAGAGATAACTTGAATTGTTCACTTTAGTGATATTAACAAGAAAGACTTCAGTTAAAAGAGTTAATTGAGTGTTAACAAAGAATATCTAACTAACTAAGTTTTTGCATGAAGACACTTGATTTGAACTAAAGAGGACACTTGAGTTATGACACTTAAGTTACAAAACTTGAGTTAGCAACCTAACTAAGTGGTCTAGAATTTATTTGAAGGGTGTGTTCATCTTTAATTCATAAGACAAATATGTAAACCAAGTCTGAGAGGGATTGCACACTTGTTGTGCAGAATTTGATGAGATCAATGTGAAGAGATAATTCTCTCTCAAAGGCATTCACTATTTTTTGCATGTGACCAAAAACAACGAATTGGTTTTGTGCTAGATATATTGTTGGGTTCTTCTCTTAATATATATTCTCTCTTGCTTTGATATTGCACTTGGGGTACTTGGTATTTATCTCTAATGTTGCACTAGGGGTGCTTGATTCAATCTTCTCATTGTAAATACATTCTCTATTATCTATCAATATACTAAGGAAGATTTTGTTGGGGTTTTCTCCCTCAAGTTATAGAGGATTTCCCTAGGGTAAATTATGTGCCATATATGAATGATTATGCGTATGATTATTCATTATTTTCAAGCACTTATGTAATTCTACAATTAATATAAAAAAAAATTAACACAAATTAGGGTAGGAGGCAATTTAAATTTCTCCTGCAATGAAAGAGGTGCTTGTGAGGCTTAACTAGAGCCAAAGACCCTTAGTTAGTCATGCACACTCTCCAAATTAAGTTACAGTACTGGCTCAAGAATCCCCAATTACTAGTTCTAATTGAATGAGGCACATGCAATTGATTGCATGCACATGAATATGGGTGCATGCTCATGAAACTACGGAACAAATTCCTAAAAACATTCAAGGAGGGCACTACTGTCTCATAATAGCTAAAAAAAGGTGCATGAAGTCCATGAGTAGTGGAGTAAATTCCCCAAATTCACTCCACAACTCTTTCTTGCAATGTGGGACCCTAAAATAAAGGGAAATAATCCCTAATTTAAGGAATTCTCCCTCATATGCCAAAATAGACTTTAGGAAATCTAAAAATAGTAGGTTAGGCCCTTAGGAGCTTTGAAGAAGCTCCAAAGTGACTCGGGTGATCAAATTGAATGAGATTTGGATTATTAGGCTCAATCAATCATCGTATAAGTCATTAGGTAGGATAATGATTCTATGGAAAGTTTTTTTTCATTAGCACCCCCCACCCCCATAATCCTGACTAGGTGAAATAAATGAAAAAATAAAAATGGGTCCCGACAATTTTTAGCCATATTATGTACCCATGCATAAGATTCTCTAAAAACTGAGTAAGAGGGGAAAACCACATGGGAAAAACAAAACCACAGAAAATATAAAGTGAAGAGAAATATTTAAGGATCCTTCTAAGAATATGATTTCATTCCCAAAGAAGCTATCAACTGGGTGAACTACTTCTCGATGGATTCCTTTGCGAAGATCCATGCAAAATTTGGTGAACTCATCCTTCTTTTGAAGTGCATGTGATTCCATTCACAAGATCCAAATACTTTGAAGTGATTGAATGGTGGTTCTTCACCACTCCTTCCTTTAAATCAAGGAAACCCCTTCAAGATTTTGTGCAAAACTTGGTGAATTATAGGAGCAAAAGTTGTAGATCCAGAATGTGAGGAGACGTTCTGGATATCTTCTTCAATGAGAACATGATTTGGGACAAGTTCTCTAGTGGATCATGAGTATGAAGAGACATTATGGAGGTCTTCTTTAACGGTAGCATGATTTGGGACAAGTTCTCCAATGGATGGTAGAAAATTGTTGATAACCTCTTCTTCTAGGCCTATAAAAGGGTCTTCCTCAGTTGAGTGGTCGGTAATGGATGTGCATATCTCCTCCTAGTCCATATTTTGTGAAGCTTCTAGGTCGTCCTTCGTCCTCTCAATGGATGTGAATATGTTGTTTCGAGAAACTTTGTCTATGCAGACAAGAACAAAGCGCTCTAGTCCAAATAGTTTGGATCTATAAAAAAACACCACATAATATATACACTTTCCTAGATTTAATCAAAACATAAAAGAAAAACAAATTGTTCACCTTAAACCTATGGTGGATACTCCCTGCTTGATGTGATATTCAATCTCTAGCTGCAAAATGACATAAGACAAACAAGTGGAAACACCAATGAAAGCAATATGTAATATTGATTAATATAAACAAGTGGTCAAGGAAACAAGTTCTAAAGATATACAACAAAATAAATCTACGGAAAGTGTATTATTGGACTAATAAGAATATAGAAGGGGATATTGCAACCATTTCCTTGACATTGTAACTTCTTCCAACTATCTTTTTCCTCAAAGATCCAACCTTGTCTCTAGTGGAAAGGGGGAACTCAACTCTAGAAGTATTTCAACAACATTTGGGTGCTCTATCTTTTTATTCTTTCAACCATGAAGGGTGATATTTTATATTTAGGCAAAAGAGGATAAAGGAAGTTGAGGATTCAATGAAGAAGGTTAAGGGATCATCCCAAGAGGTTAGGGTTTCAAATGACACTCATACCAATATGTTGGGATAAGCCTCCATGTGAGATTCCTTGTAGAAGCCTCTTAAATATCTTGTTTTTCCTTTGAATGGGAAATTCCACACCTTTCTAAGGAGCAACATGTGGTACTAAGGGGTGTTGCATGCCTCATTAATGCAACCAGAGTCAGTGATGCACCTTGTCAGTGCACAAGATGCGTCAACTAGGGTTAACTGCCTATTGTAAACAACAGAAGTGTGACATTGCTGCAAACTAGAAAAATGAAGGATATAACCCCTTTCCCAAGAAATTTGGCACTAATACTTCAGGGATTAGGGAAAATTGAGAGGCACATATCTCATTATCATGGTGATGATGAGATTTTGGTGTAACATAAGTCCTCGTAGGGCATATGTTGTGAATCTTTTGGGGTCACCTTCAACCTTTGATAAGATTAGATCCATGTAAAAACTAGTATATGAACTATTTATCACCCATATAGCTCTGATACCATGTATAATTTAAGCATATAGATATAGATACTAAAAAATATAGCAATATTGTGAGAGAGATAAACAATATACAAATTCATGCAACAAAGGTACTAAACATTAATTATCACACAAAAGAGAGAAGTCAATAACATGAGAGAAAGAGAATGTTCTATCACAATAAACTTCAATGAATGAAGAGAGTTACAATAAATAGGTAAGGAAATTTGGATTAGGGTAGGACGAAATTCTAATTTCTCATGTAGTTCAAAAGGTTCTAGTGAGGCTTAACTAGAGCCAAATAGCCTTAGTTAGTCAAGCACACTGTTCAAACTGAGTTACACTGACTCAATACTTCCCAATCACTAGTTATAACTAAATAAGGCATACACAACTCACACATGCACATGCAACTGAGTGAGTGCACCTACATGAGGAGAAAATACCTAAAACACTCAAGGAGGGTACTGTTGTCTAATCATAGATAAGAAAAGTTGCATGAAGTCCATAAACAGTGAAGTAAACTACCAATATTCACTCCACAACTCTAAATGGCATTGTGGGACCCTAAAATCAAGGAAAATAAATCCTAATTGAAGGAATCCACCCTCATATGCCAAAATAAAATTCAGGAATTCTAAAAATAGTAGGTTAGGCCCTTAGATTTGAAGAAGCTCTAGGGTGACTCATGTGGTCAAATTTAATGGGGTTTGGCCCACTAAGACTCATGAAGTGATGGTCTAAGTCACTAGGTAGGAGAATTATGCTATGGAGAATTTTTGTATTCTCTAACACCACCAACTTCCATGTCACATTATTGATGAGAGCATCATATTCCTTCTGCGTTGATTATTTTTCACTCATCATGACAAGAATATTCTTCAAAGAAAGTTTGTTCATAGTTAGAAGATAAATTCAATTCACAATCATATGAAACATCCATATCATTTACATCACCTACATCTAAATCATCTACATCACCGTCATCTTCTTGTCTTGTTGAAGTTCTGGTTCCTATCTTCCCAACCCCATCAAGACGAACATTTTCAAGTGTCTCCATGACCCACTTTGGAAATTTCTATGAGGGTCCAAGTTGCTTAGATGATTGAGATGGCACTTCATTTTCTTCAATATTCAATATTTCAATCCTCTAAAACAGATCATCCAATTGAACTTCCCATTTTCGTGAAGTCGAAAGAACTTCTTCATGAGGCGGAGTTGGTGTTGCAAAAGGAGATTCCAAATATTGATCCAAGCCTTAGGGAAGCCCCATTCAAGATGTAATATCTCATTATCATATTCATGATATGTCCTTACATGAGGAAATTTATCCACGTGATGAAGATTCCTCCCAACAGTCTTGTCATTTTTATTCATTTCAATAAAAATCACATCTCTGGAAAGGATAAAAAATTTATTTACCTCATCGTAAAGATGATATGCCTTGGTGGTATTTGAGTACGCCAAAAAGATTCACTTTCGACTCGTTGCACCAAGTTTATTTCCTTGTTTCTTAGTGATTAAAGCACAACATGTGGAACCAAAAACCATATGATGTCTCACCAATGGAATGCGACCATACCACATTTCATATGGAGTTGTGCTGCAAGAGCATGAGATGGAATTATGTTTCTCAAATAGACTTCACATAGAATTGCATCACCCCAAAACATCAATTTTACATTCTTGAAAAATAGCATGGAATGAACCATATTTAAGAGTGTCCCATTCATTATTTCTATTATACCATTATGCTGATGATTATATGGAACAATGATTTGATGCATAATGCTATGTTGCAAACCACATGTTATTCATGTTAAAGTTTCTAGAAACATAACCATTCATGCACATAATATACATGGAAATGTTATGTTTGCACCGAAGAGGTGCATTCTACAGCCCAGTAGAGAGAGATGTGTAACTCCTTCCGTGCTCATCTTAGAGTTTGACACGTGCCCTTTATAAAAAAAAATATTAAAAATAATATGTCGTCTTAAATTAAATTTAAATTATTTAGAATTGCATATATATATATATATAAAACAACATAAATTAGATAAGCTAAAACCATAAACATTGGATTACACATTTCCTAACATTTCTATTCTAAAAAAGGGTTTTCACTTTGAGAAATTTGATCCTTTTTGGTGCTTGGTAGACCCCCTTTTAGATGGATCTATGTTGGTTGTATTTAACAATATTCAAGTAATATGATTGACAATAGATATGACTCTAAAATGGGATAACTATTATTGATTGTTTTGGAGGAACAAGTACATGTGAAAGGATGAACAACCCAATATTTGCAACGTCTAGATTAGACTTGGAAATCATAAAACTACTACCACAAAATGAGAATCCGGTTCCATCATCTGAGAAGACGACCAAGTGTCATACAAAGCACGGTTGTAAGAAGTTTGATATTTACTTTGTCAATTCAGGCTAACGAAGAAGTTTGATATTTAATGGTACGCTATAATGGAGACCATAAGCATCCAAATAATGGCCTTACGTGTGTTGTTTCAAAGCTTTGACTACATTATTCTGTTAATACATTGATTATGAAATATCGCTAACCATCTGATGGGATTTGAATTGAAGGGGATGCCATGATCTACAAGGAGAAGTGATCCCATTGATATACTGCTGGAATAGAAGCAGAAAGCCTCTAGAAGCATGTATTATGACTCTCAGGCACAGAATAATCTCGTGCAGATATTTTGTGATCAAAAGCAGAAAGCTTCTACAAATGTAGATCTATCTGAAGCTTCAACAAGATTTACTCAACCTAATTCTGAGAGAAAGAGGGAGTTATCCGTCAAAGACAAGGATTCTAGTCTATTACATATGATAAAAACCGAACGACACTAATGTCATGACTCGAACAAGACAATTGAAGGATCCTTGATGAACATGGTCGTCACCAGGATGGATGATTACTTTCTAGTCTACATTCATGTGCCCAAGTTATAACCTTCAACAAAAAAGGGAATATCCATGGGATATTACAAGTCTTCAAAGGCTTTCACAATATACATCCCAGGATCGAGGAAAATCGAAGTAAGTCGGGATGTAACCCTTGAAGAAGAAATGGTTATCCTAAAAGGCAGAGGATCGGATATGGAGATCGATGACGATGAAGAGATGAGATCATCTCCCCTCCAAACATTAAGAGGGAGTCTAAAGAAATGAATAAATCGATCAGTCCCATTGATCCAATTGAGGCAGATGATGCTCCCAGATGGGCACGACATATTTTGCAGAATGCAGAGGAGAATGAAGCTCCGCATGGAGCAGATGGGATAATTGAAAAATACAAGTCCATATTTGTTTCCAGAGGGTTCACTCAGAAAGAGGGAGTCAATTCTTATGAGACATTTTCTCTTGTGGCTCAATATACTTCCATCAGATCGATCATTGCTATTACTTCAACAATGGGATGGAAGTTGTATCATATGGATGTCAAGACGGACTTTCTCAATGACATTGTTGATACATTAATTCTTGGGATTAGAAGTATGGTAAAGACAGAAGAATATTTTCCTAGGACAAGGAAATTACACCATGGATATACTAAAGAAATTCAAAATGTTGGGCTGCAAGTCCATAGCTACTCCGATGGATGCAAATTTGAAGAAGCTGAGAGATTATGCTTCATATTCAAATTTGATAGATCCCACTATGTATCACCAGTTGATTGGGTACTTGATGTATCTGAAGAACACCTAACCAGATATTTTTTTTGTTGTGAATTTCCTTAGTCAGTTCATGTGTGTACCGAGGCAGATTCACTGGACTGCTGCAAAACATGTGCTCAGATACCTGCGTGGCACTGTGGGATATGATCTACGATAGAATTCATATTGTGACTTGAGATTGCAAGGGTTTATAGACTCATATTGTTCTGGATGCAATACAAAAAGGAAGAGCACTTCAGGATGTTGTTTCAGTTTGAGTTCTGCAGTAATTTCCTAGTACAATAGGAAGCGAAACTCAGTAGCTCTCAGTACTTCATAGGCCGAGTATATGGTTACAAGTTCAACAGTTTGAGAAGCAGTTTGGTTTCGTAAACTTCTTGCAAGATTGTTTGGCCAGATTCCAGAGCCAACCGTGATTCACCATGATAACCGGAGTTGTGTGCAGATGTCAGTGAATCCTATATTTCATTACAAGTCAAAGCACATAGAGATTCGGTATCACTTCATACATGATATGGTGCAGAAAGGTACGGTTGAGATCCAGTATATTCCGACAAATGACCAGATTGCAGATGTTCA
Organism: Pseudotsuga menziesii; assembly: GCA_001517045.1. Lineage (NCBI taxonomy): Eukaryota > Viridiplantae > Streptophyta > Pinopsida > Pinales > Pinaceae > Pseudotsuga > Pseudotsuga menziesii. Next base: position 229,641 of record LPNX011007414.1, read on the forward strand.
CACCAATCCTCTTCCCAGGATTAATCTTGAACACTTTCACGGAAGACTTGGAATACAAGAGAATGTATCCCTCCTTGAGAGGGAGATATGACTGAGATTCATTTACAGTATTTTTTCTTAGGTATCTCTGCTTATCCATATTCTCAGCTAGGTATGGGAGAAATCTCATCGGTAGATGATACGAAAAGGTAGTAGATGGTCGAGTTCACACAGGTTCCTCTACTCATCTAGCTGCTCAGCCACGTATGGGAGAAACCCCATCGGCAGATGAGTCAGGCAGGTAGCAGATGGTCGTGTGATTAAACAAACACCTCTACTCATTCAAGTTCTCATATAGGTATGGGAGTAACCCATCTGCAGATGAGACAAATAGGCAGTAGATGGTCATCACATTTACTCATTCAGGTTCTCAGCCAAGTATGGGAGTAACCCATCGATAGATGAGATGAACATGTAGTATATGGTTGTGCACATTTACTCGTTCAGGTTCTCAGCCAGGTATGGGAGTAACCCATCGACATATGAGACAGATAGGCAATAGATGGTCGTGCACATTTACTTGTTCAAGTTCTTAGCTAGGTATGGGAGTAACCCATCTGCAAATGAGACAAAGAGGCAGTAGATGGTCGTGCACATTTACTCATTCAGGTTCTCAGCCAGGTATGGTAGTACCCCATCGGCAGATGAGACGAACAGGTAGTAGATGTTCATACACATTTGCTCATCCATGATATCTATCCAAGCATGGAAGTATTCCATCGGCAGTAGAGACAGATAGGTAGAAAGATATTTTCTCTCAAACATTCGGATAGAAAAAATTCATAAAGACAACCTTCGGTACATTTAGAGATGATAGAGACATTATAGATGTACAGATGAAACCCAAATAATCGTGATGCTGCTGAAGACAGAATAATACCTTCCTTGTTGAGAGGGGGTGTTGGAGTTTGTGCAACTTCAAAATATATTCTTATTGTTCTTGTATTGTACCTCCTACGGGATATGAAATTATTGTAATCAATCATACAAACCCTAGAATAACAATGTATACCTTGGGGAGAAAAGCAAGCAAAAGAAAAGACAAAATATAAATTATGTTGCTCCCCCAATAAAAGTCGACCCCGGTTAAAATATTAGTGGAAATTTTGTATAAATAGGAGGCGCCCTTCCTCATTATTCCACACAACAACATCACAATAGAAGTTCACATTTTATGGGAAAGAGAAGCTCGCCTATACTGTAGAAGAAGGCTGGTTCCAAGGTTTCTATCTTTAGAAAGCATTTCCATATTTTCTCCTTCTTCATTCTACATTGTTCTCAAAATTATCATCTTTAAATGAAGGTTGTTGGGTTTTCTCCCAATTGGTTTCCCAGGATAAAAATACTCGTGTTATTGTTTTGTGCTTTGTCTATCTTCCAGTGATCCTATAGATAAATGCAATTAATATATTCTACTATAATCTTATGAAAATCTAACAATAAAGATAGCAGGAGGAGCACAACAGGGTATGTTTTTACTGTAGGTGGAACAACAGTAAGTTGGATTTTGAAACTGCAAAAGGTTGTTGCACTTTCAACAACAAAAGCATAGTATGTTGCTACTACAAAGGCTAGTAAAGAGATGATTTGGTTGTAGAGGTTCATGGAGGAATTTGATAAGAAGCGGGAGAATAGAAGGTTGTACAGTGACAACCAGAGTACCATTCATCTTGCAAAGAAATCAACCTTTCATTCGAAGACTAAACATATGCAACTCAAGTACCATTTCATAAGATCTGTTCTGGAAGATGAACTATTAAGATAGAAAAAGATACATACTAGCCAGAATCCTGTAGACATGTTGATAAAGGTAGTAACCAGAGATAAATTGAGTTCCTGATCGGTTTCAGTTGGCCTTCAAGCATGAAGGTGAATATGAGAAATTTTCCAGGTCCAAGGTTCAGAGCATAGTCCAACAAGTGCAGCAGCAGTAGAGTTGTTGTGATCAGTCTCCAAGTGGGAGATTGTTGGTTCTGGAGCCTGATCTTCCTGATTCAAAGATGTTATTCAGTTGTGTTTGGATCCCAACACCCGACGGGGGGTGTGGGAGGGATCCCCCCCCACTATAATTTTCAGTGGGGTCCAAGGGGGGGCGACTATTTTGGGAGCCCCCCTGGTGGAGGTTCGGGGGCAACGCCTCCGTAGTGAAAATGTAGGAAAAAATGTCTTTTAAAAGGTTGTAATTCGAGAGTCATGTATTGGTCAATAATGGGTGATTTACGGGCCCATGGTTTTGGGAAACCTATGGTATTTTCCCATGGTATTCCCTTTATAAAAGGAAGACATTATAATTCGGTAATGTATTGTATTGTAGCATTGTAAAACAATCTCTGTGATTGTGTGAAAGAGTGAAGAGCAAGTGCAACAAGGTTCTTGCAGGTTGTATCCCTTCATTTGGATGGATGGTATAGTAATAAAGGACTAGAAATTTCTGTGTGGACGTAGCCCATCTTGGATGAACCATGTTATTATATATGTGCCTCTATTGTAATGTGGTTATAATATTTGCATCTTGTTTATTGATTATTGTTTATTGTTATTGCTTTGCGATCATGTTTTTATAACACCGGCTACCATGATGTTACCCAAACCCAATATGATTTTTTCGGCACTTAAGGATTGCGAACAGATTTCCTTTTCTCGAAAGTGAGTAGGAACATATAGATTAAAATATTTGAAATGAGTATTAGGTTTGATGCTTACCAAATCAGTGTAAATCCAATGTTGTGATTGCAACATATCCACTAGATAGAATTTACTGCTGTCCCACATAATACAGAACCCTCTTGATGCTCCTGTTGAACCGGCCGATACTTTTTTTTATGTATTTCCACTACTTTTGACTTAGAACATTCATTGTTTGATCAGAGCCTTTTGTCTCCTATAGTAGAAGTATTGAGGGTTTTTCCATATTTATTAGGTGTTTTACAACTTCTTCTTTCTCCTTACTTCCCATCCCTCTACAATTCCAGGAGACAACCTTCATTATTTAGTTGAAGTCTTGTTGGATCCTCTTTTTTGCGAGCTCAGTAGTGCTAAATGTCCTATAGTTTTTGTCTTGGATGTCGAAATCAACAAATGATCCATTGTTGATAGAAAACCAAGTATTTTTTCACGATTTGTTGCTTCTTCTTGTACCTATTTTGCAAGATTTATGCCTTTCCTAGATGTTTTTTCCTCTCCCTCAGTTGTTTCTCTATATTCTTCAATTATTACCTGCTTAGCTTGATTTTTGGTAACCACACCTAGAATTATACCCTGATTTTCTTTATTTCCTTCCCCGTTCTCATGGATTTCAAGAATAACTTCTTTTGTAATATTATTGACACCATACATAATTGAAGAAAATCGAAGTAGAAAGGTTGATCTAGGCTCTTCCACATTTGGAGCCACTTCTTCCGTAACTATGTGAAGCAACATGACTAGGAATCTCGGGTTGGATTGAGGTCGTCGGCATCCTTAGAATCAATAAATTAGGGGCATTATCTGCACTCAATATTTGATTCTACTGACTTAATGCTTCAAATAAATTCTCGTTGAACACGAGATTCCTATAATTTACCATAAGGCTATATGAAGACGACATTTCTTTTACAGTTGGTTTTGGAACTGGAATTACTTTTCTTACCACTATTGTCCATTTCTCTTCTTGATTTTCAGAATTAATAGGTGAGTTCTCTTCTTTCTCACAGTCTTTGGCAAAGTGTCCATAAGAATGAAAAGATTTGAATTTAAAGGGAATTTGCTCATAGTCTAATTGTTGAAAATGACTCCAATTGTCTAGCATTAGATGAATGGATTTCGATAGACCATTTTCCAAATCGAATTCTGCACATATTCTTGCACACTCAAACATTCCTTGTTTAGGCTCAGCTTTATCAATGTATTTTCCCAGGTTATTCCCTATTTATTTCAAAGCATCGTCTCCCCAACAGTAAAGAGGAAGATGCGGTAATAGTACCCATACAAGAACAACTAATGGAATATCATATTCAAGATCGAAGTCAGGAGTCCATATATTGAGGTACATGCCTCTATTGATAAAGAAGTACAGTCCACTCCTGAAAATTAATTCTCTATTCTCTTTAAATTCAAACAAGAAGGCATAGAATCCTTTACCACAAAAATAATGTGTCATCCTTCCATTAATAAGAGATTCCCAATATTTTTGAAGCTAGATTTCCATAGATCGAGGCAAATGCCAAATTCTCGTGAATAGCCCTATCAAACCACATTCAGACATTACAAGGGCTTTCTACCTTGCGACTATCACTAGAAGAGAAAATTCAGGGATGTCAGTCTTCTTTATAAATCTGGATGAATCCACTCTAGTTCCAGTCTTCTGCGCTTTAGAGATTAACTACCTGAATGCCAATTCATCCGGGGCTGGAGGAGGCCTTTCCTCTTCCTTTGACGTCATACCATGGTTGCAACACTTCAAGCTTATTCAGACACCTTCACGAGATTGACTCAATAAAACCCTAGCTTAAGTGTTTAAGTTTCTTAGAGCACCCGAGAATATGATGTGGTAGTTCTATATACCTTAACACGTGTCCATTATAATAATAAAAAATACAATATTATAAAAAATAACATGTCGAATCAAATTAAATTTAAAATATTTAAAACTGTATATATAAAACTACACAAATTAGATAAATTTAAATTGTAAACATTGTGTTACACACTTCCACAACATTTCCTCTCTAAAAAGGGGTTTGCACCTCAAAAGATTTGATCCCTATTGGCTCTTGGTAGATCCCCATGTCAAATATGATTTGATGTAATGATTGCGACATACTAATACTATCACTTGTAATATACCTAAATATATTGCCACTAATCTCATATTATTATAAATAAACAATTATTACGTAATAATAATGATATGTTGTGATATACATTTATATTGTAATAATGATGTGTCATTTATTTTCCTAAAAGATATAATATTTTATCTCAACATATATTTATTACATCAAGAGGAGCAAGGTGCTCTACAACTCAATATGGGGTGATGTTGTCACGTAAGATAACATACATTACATTTTTTTGACATAAACGCTTATGTTATATAATAAGCTGAAAAAGAGAAAGATACAATGAACTAATTTTGAAAAAACCAGTTTCTAAAAGTCTGCAACTTCTCCTACAAACAAGTCCGGACCTTCCCTCAGTCAGAAGAACAATAGCCTAGCATCCTAAGGAGGGAAATCTGAGGATAAATAGAGATTGACCAACAACTCATTCTTATTTAACCCCATTGAATTATTAGCAGCCTTATCCGCCACATCATAGCTCACGAAAAATATGGAAGAACTCTAAATGTTAAAAGGACTTATAGAGACCCTTAATTCTTTTAATCAATCTAGCCAACCTCAAATTTCGACTCTGACTCCCTCCATTCAGCGTTTGAATTATTAACCGAGAATATCCAAAGACAAGAGCTTCCTCAACTCCTTTTACTTTCATCTGCTTGATACCTTGCCACAGCCCATAGGCTTTAACCATATTATTGGAGTCGATTCCAATATTCTAGAAATATTCCACTTATGTTTTCCCTTTAGGTAAAAAAATGATCCCTCCGCCTCCCGTCATCCCTGGATTCCCCTTTGAGGCGCCATCAAAGAACAATTTGAACACCTTCCTTTCTTTCAATCAATTTCCAAATTGGGATTTATCCAGTCTTATTTCCCAAATCTCCATCTTCTTTGGAATTGGATCAATGTCAATAGTTGAAGAATTGAAGGACTGTATCTAATTAATCTCATTGTATTTGAGCTTGGTTTTATTCCTGACGATCTGATTCATCTTTAAAACCTCTCCCATAAGGGCCTACGTAAAAAAGCAACTATTTTTCCTAGCATTTGATCCTTGTTTTGAAAAATCCTATGGTTACACTCAATCCATAGATGCCAGCAGACAAGTTTTGGGAGCATCAACCATCACTGTTTCATTCCCTTTTTATTTACCAAATCGCCAGTACACACCTTTTCCCAATTAACTAACCAAAGATGAACATTACCAGAAAACTCCACCTCGTCGAACCATGGCCTGGTGAGTTGATCCCATACCTCTCTGGCGAAGTGGCAGAAGAAGAAAAGATGTGCTATGGATTCAGAATTGACCTGACACAGAGGGAATCTAAACAGACCTTCTATCCCATGATTTTGCAGGTTATCTCCCGTTATAATCCTTTCATGCATCACTTTCCAACAGAAGATATCAATTTTGGGCAAAGTAGAAGCTTCCCACAGCTTCTTCCAGATCGCAGGATCGTTGGAAACACTGGGGACTACCGAATACATGCTATAACCCAATGTAGAGGTGTAGAGCCTTGAACTTCCCAATCCATGTCGATCTTTGATTTCTCTAGCCAACAGAGCATTGCCAAAAAGATAATACATGAACTAGCATTTATCTCCCTCCATCTCCACCGGGCACTCAAGAAATTACCACCCGATCCACCTGTGAGGAGTTTCAGGGTCCCATTGGGATATGTCCCAAATAGTATTAATTCCTTTCCAATCAAACCATCTTCTGAGAGCTAGGAGTGGTGGAGGTAATGGTTTCCCCATGATTGAGTCCTGCTAGAGCCTAATCATCTTGCCATTACCAGGCGCCCAATGAAGATCCTCCTTGAATTTGGGCAACGCCTTCTTACAGAGATTGAAGATGGGAGAGCCGTTGTTGCTCCTTGGAGTTGATTCCAGGCACTGGAGTCTTGTTCCTATGAAATACTTGTTCCATATTACCATACTGCTCCAGGAGGGCTTTTGGTCAACAAGCTTCCAAAGCAACTTAGCTCCCAATGCTAAAGTTGATCCAGATTTATGCAGGAACGCAACAGAATACACAAATAACCATAGAAACAAATATGTAGTGGAAATAACACTTTGTCTCATTAATCAATAACTGAAACTTGTTTACATATAGAATGGAAATAAACTAGCTAGAGTGATGGTAGCTTATCTCTGAGAAGAGATGTGGTGGCTACATGCCTCTGAACTCTATGTTACAATGAGGCTCGAAGGCCTATATATTATTGAGAAACAATGGAAACCCTACACATCCAAAAACCTAACCCTAGGAGGTGAAACGCCTTAATGTGGGCCCCATTGGGTAACTTGGTACATCAATTTCCCGGGGTTGTAACTTTAGCGTACTACCTCTGTTTGACATGCATGATACATCGTTAGAAAGATCTATTTAAGCACTACATCCATAAATGAAAAATGTGAAGTCCAAAACGGACTCATATTTTCCCGACCATTCGATGCCGAAAAAACGTCATTCAGGGCCTCAAAACGGCTCCAGAAGTTTAGGACCCGAAAACTGCCAAAAATAGTAAATTGTGCTACAATTAAGGAAACTGGAAAACTGAAAGAAATAATGGTGGGGGTCCAAGAGGAATAGGTGGGTGGCCACCAATATCCTCTTGGATCAAAATTTTGGAATTTTGGATCTCTGAGCTAGAGGCCTCCTTCCATCCGAGACATTTTAATTTTCCTCCAGCTGACAAGAGCAAAATTTTTCCCTTCTCCATTTTTCCCTCCTCACCAGAGAAAGGATCTCAACATACAGTCTATTTTTGCTAAGATTTTGGTTGGAGCCAATAAAATAGAACACTAATAGAGCAGATAGCTATTGAGAACAGATTTAATAATAACCAATTTCCCAGCCAGATATAACCAAACAACACCCCAGGATATGATTTTATTTTTGAGCTTTTCCATTAACGGATTCCATTCTGAGCACTTCGGCTTATTTTTGAATATAGGTATCCCTAGATATTTAAAAGAATTCCAAATAGTAACTCCTTCAATTTCAAGGATCCGAGACACCCCAGACATCTCCCTTGGATTGATGTTCCAACTGTAGATCGAGTTCTTCCTAAGATTTAGTTTGCTCCCTGAAGCTTGACAGAAGTATTCCAGTTCAGCTTTGAATCTTCTGGCTATGAGCTGACTTGCTCCTCCAAGCAGAATTGTGTCGTCTCCAAACTGAGCATGATTGATGTTTTTAGTTCCACGAACCATACTAATTCCAATCAAATCCTGGTCTCTCCTAGCTTGCTCGAGTTGGAGACTAAGAACAAAGGCTTGGATTGCATAAAGAAGAGGCGATAACGGGCAGCCTTGCCTCAATCCTCTCGTGGCTTGGAAAAAACTAGCTGCTCTACCGTTTATGAGAGGGGAGATCCAGGGCGTGCTGATGCAGGATTTGACCCATCTGATGAAGCTCGAATCGAAGTCATATCTTGCCATAGAATTGAGAAGAAAGGTATGGGAGACTCTATCAAACGCATTGGCTAATTCAATCTTCACCACCATACCTTTTTCACCATTCTTGGGGATGGAGTGAATTGCCTCTTGGACAAGGATAATATTATCCCAAATTCTACTTCCTTTAATAAATCCTCCTTAGTTCTCTGGAATGATACGAGGCAGAATTTCTTTTAATCTTCTAACCATTAATTTAGTGATAATCTTGTACCCAATATTACACAGGGATATTGGGAGAAATATGTCAAAGGAGCTCACATCTTTCTCTTTGGGAATTAGAGAAAGAAAGGCTGAATTGGTGCTTCCATCGATTTTGTCACAACTCTGAGATTTCATCACCATTTTGAATAAGTCTTTCTGGACAATTTCCCAGCAAGCTTTGATGAAGGTTGCACTGAAACCGTCTGGACCAGTTGATTTGTCATCTTTCATATCATGCACGACATCTTTCAGCTTTTCAATCGTGATTCTCTTAACCAGTTTTTCATTTTCCTTTTTTTCTAATTATTTTTGGAATTAAATCCATAATCTCACAATCAGCAATGAATCTGGCCTCTGCTATGTAAATATTGTTGAAATGGAGACTAGATTCAGATTTAATTTCTTCAAAATCATGGATTACTTTATCCTGGACATGAATCTCTTGCACCGATTTAAAGTTCTTTCTCAACGCGACCTGTTTATGGAAGAACCCTGAGTTACGATCTCCATCTTGGAGCCAGATACACCTGGACTTCATCCTCCCTATCGCAACCTCCTGTCTGCAAGCATCGAATAGCTCTTGATGTAATTTAATTTCTTTATTCTGGTCCTCCTCAGATATGAATTTAGACTCCATGGCTATCTGGTGTGCCTCAAGCATCAGCACAACTTTCTCTTTTTTAGACTTGGAGTTTCAAGAGTTTTTGCCTAGTTCTTGAGCGCCCTCTTAGTTCTACGCAACTTTTCTTCCCAGATGAAGAATGGAGAGCCCGTGACCGGAGTAATCCAAGCTTCAGCAACAATCTTCTTGAAGTCAATATGAGAGATCCATAGAGGACTGAAACGAAAGGGAATAGGGACAAGATTTGGGTCTTTCCTCATCTCGAGCAAGATAGGCTTATGATTTTCTCCTCCAAACGCCAGGATTTTGGAGGGGGAATTCACTCCCAGAAGAAGCCAGGAGTCTTGGACCAGAAGACTATCCATCCTGGCAGTAATGTTCCCTGTCCCCAATCTTTTGTTGTTCCAAGTATATTTTCCTTTGGCTGGAATGATGTCTAATAGCCCCCAATCCAGTATTATAACATCAACTTGCTCCCTAATAGGATATTTGACCACCGAACCTCCTCTCTTTTCATCATATTTTAAGATGACATTAAGATCACTAGCTAGGATGACATTACCCATCAGATTACTTTTTTCATCACAAATAATATTTCAACAAGTTTTCTTTTCAACATAATTAGTAGGCACATAAATTTTGAAGAGTCTTACCTGGGTATTAGAGTCTTTATACAGCAGTGTAGTAAGAATTCAGTGTTGACTTTGCTTGATTTCAACTAGGTCATATTTCTGGTCATCCCAAAGTGTACCTATTCCACCGGAGGCACCCCTTGAGCTGACTGTTCTTCTTCCTCCTTTCTTCCAAAAATTTGCATTTACCTGGAGAAAAGTAACTTTCTCCATCTTGGTCCCCTCAATTAGCAAGATGTCTGGTTGGGATAGTCTTATCAAATATTTCATAGCTTCTTCCTTGCCTTTGCTTCCCGAGCCTCTGCAATTCCAGGAAAGGACCTTCATTACTTACTTTTTGCGGATGCAGGCATCCCCTTCTGGTGTTGCCCTTGCTACCTAGTATTTCTGGTGTTTTAGAGAAGTTTTTCCAAATTTAATTGGGAGCCTTGCAATTTATCCTTGTAGGTGGCTTTCTCACGCACCTCCTTGGTGGATCTTCTTCCTCTAGCCTTCTTCATGCTTGGGGTAGCCATCTCAATTTCGCCTTCCTCCTCTTCCTCTTCCTCATAATCAGATTCCTCCTCTGACCTTTCTTGATTTCCCCCTTCTGTTACCACCTCTGCCCCTGAATCTGAATGGGTATTACATTCTCAAACAGATCTGGTAAGACAACTTATGTTTCATGCTCCTTCTCCTCCCCATTGTTGGGTTTCTCCTTTGTAACGCTAGTCCCGCTCCTTTTCTCATTGTCCTTACCGTCCGACGAGGCTTTGCTATGAGAATTTCCCCCCTTCTTTCCTTTACATACCTCTAGATTTTGCTTTGTTTTTTCTCTTCCTTGTCGTTTTCTATCCATCCTCTTTTTCCTGTTGGTCCTCTTGCTTCTTTGGATAGTTACGGAAGAAATGTTTGTATTCATGGCACCATCTACATTTGAATGGGAGTTTCTCGTAATCCAGCTTTTGATAGTGATACTAGTTCCCTACTGTGCGCTTGATTGCCTTCGGTAATCCGGCTTCTAGATCCACCTCGACGCAGATACAGGAACAAGCATATTGATCTTTTGGACTTGCCATATCAATATACTTTCCTAGTGTATTCCCAATTGCTTTGAGCGAATTTGGATTCTAGAAATGCATTGGGAGGTTTGGGAGTCTAACCCGGACTGGGACAGCCTTAGGAATGTCTGCCTCGGGATCGAAGTCCAGTGTCCAATTATTCAAGGCCTCGTGGTCCCATGAAACAGGGCTCGTTACGGAAGATTTGATCCTTGTCCTCCTTAGCTTCGAAGTCCAATAAGAAGTAACCTCTCTCGACTGAGTAGGAAGCTACATTTTTTGAAATCAAGGGTCTCCAATTCCTCTAAACCCAGTTCTCCGTGGTTTTTGGAGACGACCAAAGTCTAGTGAATTTCCCAATCAACTCCCTCTCTGCCAGTGAGAGAGGCACCTGGATTGTGTCCTCCGATGGCATAGCTACAACTGGAACATCCTCGATTCATTTGACGAACTTCAGAGGGGCTCCCTTAGACGCCTTTTTGCCTTGTTCGGCGACAAGCTTTTCGAATACTTCTAAGAAAGAGACATTGGGCGGCGTTAGACTACTCCGTCCACCCATGTTGTTAATGATATCATCCTTTGGCACATCCATCTAGCGACTATCACGGAGGGTCCCACATGACTTTGATCGGTCCATCCTTACACATGCCAGTCTTGTCGCCACCTCGACGTCCCGAGCAATTACTCACCACCCCATTGATTGGTGAATACTCCATCCTCTCGACTCTGCATCCATCCAACAATACTCTGCAACCTTTCCCACTATGTTGTGAGCTCGAGCTCGGCTTTGAACCAGACTACTTCCAAACTCGCAAGACTGAGTTTTCAGATCCACCCACAAGACACAGTATTCGGTTTCCAAATTGTTTGTGCTTGACAAGCAGGGGCAGGGAAAGTAGGGCAGCAACAGGCATAGTATATTCTTAGCAAAGTGCAATGTTAAGGGTTTCATTTGGAGTGTATAAACCCCGGGAAGGATGTTGCACTGATGATGTGGTGGCTCAGATGGTGCGAACAATCACATCCATTGAAAAGTGTTGAAGCAACAGTGAATCCGATATTAACATCACCATCCTCAGGAGTATTCATGGGAATTGGGTATGTAATATTCTCTTTGTTTTTATATTCAATAATTCCCCACAACAATATCTAACTAATCGGTTTCTGAACTTCTTCATCTTAGGCTGCAGCAGTTGCTGAGAGAAACGCTAAGGAAAATGTGAATCAATTGTTAAACCTACTAGAGGTAACCAACTAACCCAAAAAAACATTTCAGTTCATTACTTCTGTATACTTTCTATGATCTGTTTATTTCTTGGATTAATTATTTGTTGGTTGCAGGCTGCATCATTCACCAGGGGTTTATCTTTGGTTGTTCAAACGGTGGAATACAAGTGGTTTGAATTAGGGTGTGGAGAGGGAAAAGAGAGTTTCTCAGTTGGGCAAAAGCATGTGGGAGACATAGTTAGCGTGAGAAGAATATGTTCAGAAGGGAAAAACCACGAGAAATTGACTTACTGTACTCTCGCTGCTATGTATTCGTTATATCTCTAGTGAATTTTTGATAGATTTTAGGAAGTATGAGTTTTGGCTGATTGGGTGAGCTTGAAGTGAAAGATTATCACTAAGCGTTTGCGTTTAAAATTTTAGAACCGTTTAAAATAACTTCATGTGGAACTACACTATAATAGTATTTAGAAGTGTTTTTCAAAGCAATGATTTTAACAGACAAATGTGTGATTCGTTTTTTCGATCTGATCAAATATTTTTGTTAGGGAAATGTATATTTTTTTTTCAATCTAGGTGATGCATTTTCAAATATTTACCATTAATCTTTTGTGAATATTTTTTTATCTAGTATGTGGCACATTTTCATTATAGTTTGAGAGGTTTACCATAATTTAAATGTGGCTCCATAATTTCATACAAAAAAAAATCTTTCTCCTTAAAAACAGAAGGTGTATGATAATAACTAACAGATTTACCTTTACAAGTATAAACTAAAGGTAATAAAGATGAAAAAGACTCATATGCCCCAACTATACTATTGGATGTCCATTTATAGTGGACACTTTGCAAAATGGTTGGGACTCTGTTCACTGTCGACTCTTTCCAACCACGCTGGGACTCTGTTCATTGTCCATGTGCAGTATCCATCTCATGCTATGCATTGTTTTTTAAAAATAAACTCTTGAAAAGCCAGAAACTTTTCAAACTAATAACATGGCACAAGTTCATGCATGTTTCTTACATACAAGTGTATAATCCAAGCCCAAGCGAAATCGAATATCTCCCCTGATTTGTTTGTGAGAACTTGAAATCTTCCTTATTTTTTATACTTCGGAAATACACGGCTTCATTTGATTAATTTTAATAATTTGGAACTTGAAATCCATATGTTTTCAAACTACACGTGAACTTGGGATTGGGATTACACATAGACATTTGGTAATGGCAGTGGGTTTTTTATTTTCTAACAAGTTGTGTGTGAACATAGTTATGATGCCCAGTTCTCTAAAATGGAAGACAATAAAGGATATGGCAGGTGTAGGATTGAATTGAATTTAGAATGGTAGGCTTTAGCACAAGTTGTATATGGGAACAAAGTTATCATGCCAAGAAGCTCTCTTTGAGTCTTCACTCTAAAATGACAGGTATTAAAGGAGGAGCCGATATTCTTGAGGTAGGTAGGAGAGTGAGAAAAGTGAATGTTTGTCAATGATGTTTTGTTTGAAGTTGGCCCTCCATTTGGTTGATCGAAATGAAATTTGTCAATGTTTTTTATCAAATTATTCTTCAAGTAGAATATAATGGAAAACTAGATAATTTTTGGTATTATAATTTCAAAGTTTACTTTTAATACAGCATGGTTATATCTTAAATATGCCCATGTCTAAATATTTATGTTAATAGGTATTTAGATATTATCTTATATTTTAGACCTGTTTGAGCGAATCAACAATATTAACCCAAGTGTAACAAGTATCTTGTTATGCTTAAATGCATCTTGAATATTTAAATAAGTTCCACTTAAAAGGTTGTTAAAAAAACTAGTAACAATTTGTTTTTGTCTTTTTTGTATCAAGTTTTGTTTTTTTTGTTAATTAAATAATATTTGTTTTGTGCTCTAACAATATGAATCTGGTATGAATAATTGATATAAAATTATATATTTAAGCCTTTTTTTTAACAACTAACTATTTTTACAAAATTAAATGATTAATTATGCTTATAAACATTCACCTATTACTGTACTTGTAACTGTAATAATAGTTTATAAAAAGCTTGATCCCAATACGGTCAACGATTGCAATTAGTCAAGAGTTCAAACCCTTTGGGAAACCCACTTCCAAAGCCCATCGGCTTCATCAATCATTGAAATAAAAAACATGGATGGTAATTGAACATATGGTTTGGAAAATTTGGATTCAGATAAAAAAAAGTTTCGTTGGAATTGAAAAGTCTACAAAAGTTTGAAATCAGACAAAGTAAAAAATTAAAAAAATTCAATACATCTTTAGGTTTTTGGATAATTCAAAGACCTCTAACAACATGAATAAACTATGTTGTACACCAAAATTTCTACCATTTCGGTAAAGAAATGTCATTCCAAGTAATTTTGATCGTACAGTTGTATTAAACTTGCAGTTCTTGAGCTAAAATATATATATATCGACCTAAACACAAGCAGAAAAACCATTATGGGAAAATGTAGGTTGTGACTCTGTTCACTGTTCATGTGCAGTATAACTGTGACTTAGAAGTTCTCATCTTTATTCCAAATATCTCCTCTAATTTGTTTGTGAGAACTTAAAATATTCCTTATTTTTTATACTTCATAAATACACACCTTCATTTGATTAAGTTTAATAATTTGGAACTACACAACTTGAATTTCTTCATTGTTTTACAGTTTTAGCATCATATAGAAAAGCAGATCATTAATTTTGGAGCAGTATCATTGGTATTCAAATTGTCAAATGCATTTGGATAAATACAAAGATGCATACTCAAAAAAAATTGTATTGTAAAATATTTGCAATAGCTTAATCTTCCAAAATTAGTGCCAACCTTTTCAAAAGGAAAACAATATGAACGACCTTATCCCATTTCCTTCATTGGCCCAGTTTTTATGTCATATGGGAAAATACACCTAGCTTCCCTGCACTTGAATCACCCTCTAATAAGATAAGATCTCTCCCATTAGTGATGGTGTCGTCTGGCAGGTAAAAAATTGTTAGTCTCATCCTTTGAGTGGATTGACAAAAGAACCTTGGTGTCTCCACAAAAAAGGCTGGCCTATGTCCTTGAGGGAAGATGAAATTTTAAGAATGGATACTGAAAGGTTGTACGTGAATTCTCCAGCAAGGTGGATAATTGTGGTGAATTTCCAATCTATTGACTAGTCACAACCAAGTAAGTTATTTGATGAGTAGGATTTTATGATGAGTAAGCCAAGTAAGTTATTTGATGAGTAAGTTATTTGATATTTGATGAGTAGGATTTTATGATGAGTAAGCCAAGTAAGTTATTTGATGAGTAAGTTATTTGATAAGGATTTTATGATATTACTAAAACAGGTTTATGCTTCTAAAAGTGATTTCCTAGAATTTTAATGAAAATATACTTCTAATTTATACTTTAAAAAAACATAACAAACCAGAAAATGCACTTTCTTCATTTTTTTCTGATACGAGAGAAACTGTCTGAAAAACAGTAGAAGACAACATCATTTTTTCCAGTTTACCACTAGCACATCTATAAAGACAAATCTAGATAAACTGAGTTAGAATTTATAGTTTTGTTTCAATAACAAAATGCTTTTAAACAAAAGAAGGTGCATATTTCTGTTTTAAATTATTTTCATACATTGAAATAAAAAATGCATCACCTAGATTGAAACAAAAATATACATTTCCCTAACAAAAATATTTGATCAGATGGAAAAAACAGATTACACATTTATCATAGCAGCAAAACAACAGTAAGCCAATTTCTCTTGGTTTTTCCCTTCTAATATGGATTCCGAAATAAATATCATTCAAACCACCCGGAATCCACCGTTTGAACAACCGAAGATAAACCCCTGGTGGATGACGCAGCTTGCAACCAAGAAATAAAAGGATCATAGAAAGTATATGGAAGTAATGAACTGAAATTTTTTTTGGGTTAGTTGGTTACCTCTGGAAGGTTTAACCATTGATTGGCATTTTCCTTGGCGTTGCTCTCAAGGTTTAACCATTGATTGGCATTTTCCTTGGCGTTGCTCTCAGCAACTGCTGTAGCCTGAGATGAAGAAGTTCAGAAACCAACCAGTTAGATATTGTTGTGTGGGATGATTGAATATAAAATTTAATAAACAAAGAGAAGATTACATACCCAATTCCCACGAATACTCCTGAGGATGGTGATGTTAATATCAGATTCATTATTGTTGCAACGCTTTTCAATGGAGGTGGCCGTTCGCACCATCTGAACCACCACATCATCAGTGCGACATCCTTCCTGGGGTTTATACACTCCAAACGAAACCCTTAACATTGCACTTTGCTGAGAATATACTATGCCTGTTGCTGCCCTACTGCCCCTGCCCCTGCCTCCCCTGCCTCCCCTGCCCCTGCCTCTGCCTGTCTAGCACAAATGATTTGGAAACCTACTACTGTGTCTTGTGGGTGGATCTGGAAATTCAGATGGTGCGAGTTCAGGAGTAGTTTGATTCAAAGCCGAGCTCGAGCTCACAGCATAGTGGGAAAGGTTCCATAGTATTGTTGGAGGATGGAGTAGTCACCAACCTGCGGGGTGGTGAGTAATTGCTTGGGACGTCGAGGCAGCCACAAGATGGCCGTGTGCAGAGATGGATCGATCGAAGTGAGAGATAGATTTATGTAGGACCTTCCGTGGAAGTCACTGGATGGACGTGCCGGAGAACGAGATCATTAACAGCCTAGGTGGACGGAGTAGTCTGGCGAAATCGTCTAAACATTAGACTACTCCTATATAAAAATATTTAATAATATAATATAATATAAATAATAAATAAAGTAAAAAAAAAAAAATTACGAGCTTTGAATTATATATATATATATATATATATAAACGTGTAAGAAAAGAAATTTATGTATTTTTGGTGTGGCATTTTACTTTGCAAGTATATTTAACATGGAGGAAGATATAAGTACGGTTTTAAAAAAAAAAAAAATTAAATGTATTTAAAAACCAAGTTAGAGAAATAATTAATAGGAAAATTTGTGGCTTTTTATGTAGTGATATAGGTAAGAGTGTTTTTGGGAGACTAAGTCTTCGTTTAGTTTTGCATATATTTCAACAAAATTTTGGTGAAATTACTATCAAGTTGAAGTAAGTCCTTCTAAATAGTAATTTGTAAGCGTTACTCTTTTATTATAATTGGGCAAGTTTTGAAGTATACATTAGGGTTGCATATTCAAGAATTCGAATTTTATTGTGCACTTGGCCATAGTATTAACGTAATGAGATTTTGGTGTCTCACTCAAAGGTAGAGGTGGAATCCTTATGTTGAAGTTTAAGGGCTTCAATGAGAACACTAGTGAATTCTTGTACCATGTTTTCTAGACTATGCTCTTCATCCTCAAAGGAATGAGCATTCTTAGGAGTCATGGAGAGAGAAACAATGTGCAAGATTTGAAGAAAGGTGCAGATTAAACCCTAGGTGGTGGAGGTGGTTTATGTTCCTAGCAAGAGGGCCCGAGGACAGTGACACAATATTATAAAAGGCTTGGGGTGGCATGGAGGCCCCTAAAAACCCCGAAAATTATGATGCAACCCAAGATAAAATCTTGGGGTGGGGTGCGGTGTGAGGGTGGCCTCAAGAAAACCCCGAGGATGAATGGATTTGGACGGACGCTAAGTCTAAGGAACCAAAAGAATAAGTGTGTTGAAGAACCCAAAAACTTGAGACATCTGGAGATGAGGAAAAATAAGAGGGCGTGTGGGGTGGGAATATGACCTCCAAACAACCCAATGCCTCAGTGAAAAGGAGAAAGCCAATATATTACTACTCTATTATCAAATGAAAAGAAACAACCTATCAACAAAACAAATCAAAGATAGAGGCGAGACAAAAATAATGTAGTTGATCTAAAGAAATGATAGAACCATGAAAAAAAATAAAAATTATAGCACATTAGAATATATAACTCAGCTTTATTGATGAGACAATGTCCCTTGGTCTTACATAGCTCCCCAAGTCCAAAACCTTAATCTGTGGAGGCACGCCACTCAAAACTGGAAATTAATATTAAATGGACATGTGTATGTAGCTCAAAGCTATAAAGTTATGCCCTTACTAATTAACCAAATAACATTGTAATAAATTAATTAATGCAAGAATCCCCTGGAAGGTTGTGCCCTTGAAGGAGGAGTGCCCATCATTCTTCAGGATGGTTGGTTGAGCTAGCTAAGCTAGTTGACCTTTCCTTGGGTGTCGATGTGGATGAAGATGCCCATGTTCTATATCAATGTCCCAGAGTGATGAATTTGTTGCTCAAAATTTTGTTGCATCACAAGGTTTTGATCTGGATAGTCAGTGTCTGTGGGTTACTTTTTTGTTACATAAGAGACTTCTTGGATTTTGTTTGGTGTATGCACTCAATGGTAGTTTGGCTCATACCCGTTGTTGTCCACCAAGATGCACACCAGAAGCAGAAATATTTCAAAAGTTGTCTCCTCACTACAAGTGGGAGAAGTGTGACCTTGGGAGCAAGCAATGAGACATGTACTATCACCTGAATCCCAGCTCCTCCGTTTAGGCTAACTCCTAACGAAGCCAAGGGGGGTGTGTGGGGGGTGTCCCTAACAAAGAGTTTTCTATGGATCTTGTGTTTCAAGTGTTTTTGGGTGTTGTGGATGTGGATGGGTGTTTTTTAGGAGTTTTATAATGAGATCACGGTTTATAAAAGTGAGATAACCACAAGATAAAAAGCAACATTGTGATCACAAGACACAAGATTTAGAGATAAAAAATACAATGAAGACATGTGAAATAAGATAACACCCACAGATAAATAACTTAGAGAAATCCCAATGGACAAATGGCCCAGATTAATGGTGATGCATAAAAGTTCAAAAAGACCAATGCCAAATGGAGTCAAATATACGAAGTGCTTGGGGATGCTGAAGATACAAGTCTCAAAATAATGTTGGTGAAAATGTTGTGCAAATTATCTTGGTTGATTTTATGAGTTTTAGTGATCTTGATTATTAAGGCTAAGAAATCAAGGTATGAGTCCAACCGGAAAAAGTATACCTTTAGTGGCTCCCCTTGGTGACCTGACGGACCATCCAATATTCTAGGCTTGGTGTCCAAGGAACTTAACCAACAAGCTAGAACTCTATGACAACGGTGACTTCTGGCGCCACCAGTAGGAATTTCCCCACTACCTAAGTATTTCTGGAAACAACGCTGGTTCGTTGGTTTATGGGGGTGAAGATTTTATTATGGTTATCACTTGTAATATTAACAAATCCAGTCACCGTTGTGAGTAATCCAACCCCTTAGGGAAGGCAGAGCACACTTGGTGTTCGAAAGCAATGAAATAAATTTTAAAAAAGGGAGAAGTGAGGTTGAAGGTTTTATTAAGAGCACAAGAAAAAAAACTCTCCGACAGAGAGCGCTCTTGACTTTGTTTTATGACAATGTTCAAGAGGCTTATGATGCACAAAATTAAATAACTGTACTGGAAATAAAGTCTAATCTACCCAAGAATCTCTTTCAGGTCAGAGACCGTACTCAGAAGAGCATGGGGGTAAGTACAAATTGAAATAGAAGCAACTCTCTGACAGAGAGCACTCTTGATCCACTATTGGTGAGATTCAAGAGATTTCTAACTTAAGCAGTTGTATTACTTGAAAAATGAAACATTTTGATAAAATAGTAAACAACTAGCAACTAAAGATGCTAAACAATGAACTAATCTAGCATTTAGTGATCTAAGAGCAAAAAAGGAAACTAACTAACAACTCAACCAAGCAAAGAAAACTACAAGGCTTCCCCAAATAGGGGAAGTGAATGTGGGGACTTAAAAACCCCACTTGCAAACTTTATTATGTGAGTACAAATGCCTTTGGGATTAAAACCCTTGGAAGGACTTTGAGAGAAATAAACTTTGAAAATACTTGAAACAAGCTCTTAAGAGCTATTTTTTTTTTAACCAAAACAATTAATTTTTTTTTTTATTGATAAAGAATATACTGGGCTTTCGCCCAATTATGAATTGTTCCGAAAAAACAAATTATTACATCAAAAACATCCATTATCAAGGAATGGGATGCAGTGAACACAGTCCTTCATTAACTCTTAGCATTCCAGGAGGAAGAAGACAACCCTGATTTGCTTTGGCATCTGCTAGGTTATTCAATTCATGAAGAATGTGATAAGAAATTACTGAAGCACAATCTATCAAAATGTAATGCATCCTTTTCATGATCACATTCAAACTGGGATTGTTGAACAATGAATCAGAATTTGAAATTTTTATGATAATTCCATAATCACCAAATATTTGCAAGTTATTTTGTCCCACTTCCTATGCAAGTTGACATGCTTTAAGGAGTGCAAATAATTCTGCCTAATTATTTATAATGTGTCATACTCCCCAACTGAAACTAGTTTCTAACTTTCCGCCTGGATAGAAAATCAAGCCCCTTGCCCCTGATTTCCCCGGGTTTCCTTTTGACGCTCCGTCAAAGAAAATTGAGACCTTATTTTTGGTTTTTCACCATTCTGAAAATTCATTTGCTGAAAGTCTGACTTGCCAAAAAGGTTTTATAACAGGCCTTCTAAATCTAATCTTAGTATTAACCACTTGCTTCGTGCCAAGCCAATTGAGTTCAGCTTCTAATTTGGTTCGATAAACTTGATGAGATCCAACTGCTTCAAGAAGAAATGCTTTGGCTTTGGCTGCTACAGTTTCTGGTTTCTGAATTTTGTTATTAAGGATTAAGTCATTTCTAGCCAGCGAAATTTTCCACCAAATAAATTTTGGAATGGCTTGCCAGATTTTCCTCCATTCATGACTAGACAGAAGGGTACCCAGATATCTTGACTTCCAATTTTTAAAAAGCATGACAGGTTCAACATTATCACAATCAAAAGAGTAAGGCATCCCACTCATTACAAGTGCCCGAAATTTTTGAGCAAAACCACATTCAACAAAAATATGTGCTGAAGATTCAGCAACACTGTGACAGAAGCAACATCTGAATGGTCCGAAGAAACCTCTTCTTAGTAAGTTTTCTCTAGTTAATAATTTATTTTGCATTAAAGTCCAAATAAAGAAATTGATTTTTGGAAAGCTAGGAAGATTCCAAACCAGCTTCCAAAATGTTGCGTTGAGGGAACAACTGGAGGTTGTCACACAGGTCTGGGAAGAATTCTGTAATAATTTGTAACCAGCAGCTGCAGAGTAGGAACCACTCTCGCCCCATCCCCACGAATCTTTACAAGAGCAATGGACTGGAACCTTGCCAACCAATTTGTCCATTAACTGTTTCTGGAGAGCAAATGAGTTTGGGAGATCACGATCTGAAATGACTGGAAAAGACCACGCGTTCTAGTTTCCTTTAGCATCCCTAAGGCATATATCAGCCAATCAAAAAATTCCTTTATTAATCAACCAGTTCTTTATCTCATGGATGGAATTTTCAGAATTTAAAGGAGCTTGTCCATTGATTTTATCGTCCCACAGTAGGGTCTTTCTACCATTGCTTGGTATTCGAAAAAGATGTTGAACAAAAAAATCTAATCCTTTCCTGCATAAATTCCATGAATTTGAACCTTTGGGAGTATTTTCCATATTCATATTTCTTAGATTCCCTCCATGAAAATATTTTTTCCAGAAAATATTACTTACTAGATGTTTTTTGTTAGAAAACAGCTATCATAGCATTTTTCCTCCCATTGCTATGTTCGATAGTCCTAGGTCTTTAATTTGCAATCCTCCATCAAGAACAGATCACTTTATAGTTTCCCATTTAACAAGATGCATTCGGTTTTGATTTCCTTTGCCACCTCTCTAGAGGAAATCTCTTATCAGTTTGGAGATCTGATCCGTAATCCCTTTTGGCGCCAAGATAAGAGAAGATTGATAAATGGGAAGAGATGAAAGAACTTATTTAATCAAAATTACCTTTTCTGCCTTCGTAAGCCAATGACCACCCCACAAAACAATCTTTGCCTTAATCTTGCTAATGATACCCAGCCAAAGAGAAGGGTTATTTTGACCTAGAGTTAATGGGAGACCCAAATATTTTACCTCAAGAAGCATATCCTTCAAAACCCAAAATCTGAGAAATTTTTTCAACTTTAAATTGATCTACATTCCATTCGAATACTGCACTCTTTTTGTTGTTAATGAGTGCCCCTAAAATAATATAGAATTTATGCATAATTTTTGAAAAGGTTCTTGCCATTTTTAAAGAAGCTCCTCCCGAGAGTAAAGTGTCATCTGCAAAAAGTGCATGGTTAATAGCTTCAACACCTGTTGCTGAGATAATACCCGGGATAATGCCAACATTTTTCCCTGTTGTTAGATTTTTGCTTAATGAATCAGCCATGATAATGTACAAAAAAGGAGACAGAGGACAGCCCTGATGAAGACCCCTGGAAGCTTGAAAAAAAATTGTTGGTCTGCCATTTACTAATGGCACTATGCAAGGATTGTTAATGCAAGATTTTATCCAATTTATGAATGCAGAACTAAATCCAAAAGAATGAAGAACTGAGAAGAGATAGGAAATATTTACCCTGTCAAATGCATTTTCCATATCGAGTTTGATAAGCATGCCCTTCTCCTTCTGATGAAAGCTGGAGTGTATAGCTTCCTGGACTTGGATTACATTATCTAGAATATGTCGACCTTTTACAAACCCGCCTTGAAGAGGAGAAATCAATTTCCCAAGCAGAGGTTTAAGTCTGTTGGCTAAAAGCTTAGAAAGGATTTTATAGGAAGCATTGTAAAGGGAAATGGGTCTAAATCGATCAAAAGAAGAAGGGTTGGCTTCTTTAGGAATTAAAGGAAGGAATGTGGAGTTTGTGCATCCACCCACTTTGGCTTTGATCTGAAATGCTTTTATCATCCGGAGTAAATCTTTCCTAATTACTGACCGGCAAACTTGATAAAAATGAAAGGAGAAGCCATCAAGGCCTGGGGATTTATCCGACTCCATGGACCAAATCACATCAATAATTTCTTACTCAGTAAAGGGTTTCATTTACTCACAGTTTTCTGCCTCACTCACCACACTAGGAATGTTGGACAAAAAATCAGAGGCTAAAACTGAGCCAGAGGAACCATCATCCCTAAAAAGGTTTTGAAAATGCTCTTCAGCCATTTGTTTAATTTGTGAAATTCCTTTGACCGATTCTCCAGACAGGGATGATATTTTCAATATATGGTTTTGAGAAAGTCTGACTCTTCATTGCTTGTGGAAAAAAGAGGAATTCCAATCTCCATCTTTCAGCCAAGTATTGAGAGATTTTAATCTCCAATATTCTTCTTCATGCCTAAAAGCTTGGAAAGAATTGAATTGAGCATTTTGCTCTTTTTCTAGCAAGGCAGGAGTAATTTATGAGATTTCCATTTCCAATTGGATTTTCTCCAATTTTTCCAAAGCTTCTTTCCTTTCACTGATTGGAGACTTTTTAGTGAGTTTGACCCATTCTTTTAATGAAACTTTGGTATTTTTGAGCTTCCTCTCCCAAACAAAATTCGGCGATCCTACAACTGGAATATCCCAAGCCATATTTACAATACTCATAAAACCATATCTGTCTTTCCATAGTGAACTGAACCGAAATGGAATGGGGCCAAGGTCCTCTTCATCTGCAATCTGTAGCAAAATCGTCTTATGGTAAGAGGTAATCTTTGGAAAGATGCTGGTGGAAATGAATTTTTTATCTAGCAGCAAAGAACTTTGCACCAAAAAACAATCCAATCTGACTGAAATGTTTGTTGCACTAATTTTTTTGTTTGACCATGTGTATCTTCCTTGTTTTGGTTTAAAATCAATCGGCTCCCACGTTAAGATGAGATTATCCACCACTCTCAACATTGGATCTCTCCCATAAAATCCTCCAGATTTCTCTTTATCATTCAAAATAATATTTAAATCACCTGCCGTTATGATATTTGAGAAAGAATTAGAAGCAAGATAAGCCTCCGATGTGCTCCAACATTCACGTTTTTCCAAGGAGTTGACCGACACGTAGAGGTTGAAGAGACAGAATGATTTTTTACTTGATTTATGCCGAAGTTTTGAAAATAACCAATGATGTGTTAGGCAAGATTGTTCCAAAGTAAAGACAGTTTCTATCCATAAAGTGGCAATTCCACCAGCGGTGCCTTTGGCACCCATAGCCATTCCTATCTTCGATTTCCATTTTTTGTTGATTGTGGATAGAAGAATATCTTCACCGATTTTTGTCTCTTGGAGCAAAAGAACATCTAGAGAGACCATTCTGATAAGATCATTAACAGCTTCTATTTTTTCCAGATTGCCAAGCCCTTTGTAATTCCAAGAGACAAAGTTCATTATTTGACAGAAGGGGGAGGGCCTCCTTTTAAAGGTCTGGCCCGTGTATTCCTGCTTATTGACATCTCGATAGTGGGTTTATTTCCTTGCATCTTAAGACACTCTACTTCTTCCTCCCGAACCATCTTATGAGATTTTCTCCCTTTTTTCGATGACCTCTCAAGGGGATCTTCATCGGATGAGCCAAAATTGTCTAGAGGTTTCTTTTTTTTTGCGATTTCTACGTATGTGGGAGAATGACCTTCCACAAAAGAGCTGAGAGTCTTAACTGAACCTATGGCTTCTTCACTTAACTGATTGTGAGGTGTAGGGACTTCTCCCTCTTCAAGCACTGAGAGCACTTGTTCTTCTCATATGCTTAATACTTCAAAGTTGTTTTGAGATGATATTTCTGTCATTGTTGCTCCATTTTCTTTATGTTTCTGTCTGAATGATTTGTTGCTCGTCCCCACTTCTCCTCTTTGTACCTTAGCTTTATTTCCTTGTTTTACTGAATTATTTTTTTGGACTTGAGTCCATTGATCTCGTTTTTCTTTGATAGTTTCTTCCTCATTTTTTTTTACAAGATTTGGAAAAATGCCCATATTCATGACAAAATCTGCACTTAAAGGGCAATTGTTCATAGTCTAACTCTTGTACATGAGACCAATCGAATACTTTCAGATTAATAGCTTCAGGAAGCCCTACCTCCAAGTCCACTTCGACACATATTCTGGCACAGGTGTATTGATCTCTTATGGCAGCCTTGTCTATGTATTTCCCCAAAATGGAGAAGAAGATGAGGCAACCTGACCTAGACAGGAACAGCAGAAGAGACATCTTGATTCGGTTCAAAATCAGGAGTCCATTTGTTCAGGTAAAGCCCTTGAGGGCCCATGAAATAAGGCCCATTCCTAAAGATTAAGTCTCTATCAGCTCAATTTTCAAAAAGAAAGAGAAAATAACCCTTACCTATCAGGTTACTGCAAATGCCCTATGAGATGAGAGGCTTCCAGTTCCGTTGAACCCATTCTTCGATTGACTTGGGGGATGGCCACGGCCCTGTGAATTGGCTAATGAGACCCCTATTAGCAATGCTTAGACCTATTTGACACGGTTGATCCACTTGGAGATCTACAGTAGGAATATTTTCAATCTTCTTAACGACGGATTGTTGGGTTTGAGATAGCTTCCACTTGCTACCTGAGGCTGCATGTTTCCTGAAGGCATTGAGATCAGGGGAAGAGGAGAGGCCCCCTCCATCCGTCGTGACCTCAAAACAGAGACTCAGAAGAACTCAAAGGCAGCGAGCAAGAAGCTCAGCCCAAAACTCAAGAATCTGGTAATGATCCCAGAGCAGAAAGAACCCCCTCCACTAGAATCAATCAAGAAAATATTTCCAAACTCTTCAGAGATACATCACAGAATCCATCCCAGCAACAACCATCGAGGCCTCCAAAAAAAAAANAACACCCTCCACTAGAATCAATCAAGAAAATATTTCCAAACTCTTCAGAGATACATCACAGAATCCATCCCAGCAACAACCATCGAGGCCTCCAAAAAAAAAACCCCACAAAACTAATCAACAGGCTGTAAACGCCTAAAGGATCCAAAGAGAAGTCCACCGAAGCCCAACATAGACAGCGAGTCATCCAAAAACACTGAAAAACAGAGATGGAATCCAGAAGCATAAACTTCACCAACACTTTCCAACTCAATTTGTTCAAGAAACGAGCTCTTTCTAGTAGATCATCTCAGAAGAAAGGATTCAACCTCCCCGACCTGAGAGTCGAGCTTTGTAAAGAACTGCAAACGATACTCCACGAAGAAAACCATGACCCTGCAACTGGAGCTTCAGACAAAGGAAGAGCATCCATAGCCACCAGCTCAGCACGAGAGGCAGAGACCCCTCACAAGAAGCCAGCCAGGAAAGACTGAGCTACGATGGAGCAGCCAAGATGAGGGATCAAGAAACTTTGCTACTTCACCAAAAACCAACAAAAGAAAATCCTAAGCAATCTTCATAACCTGTGATCAATCAAGAATCCACCAGAGAGGCCTTCTGAACCAGGGAAGCATGAGTATCCAACGAAAAAAGAAAAATTTAAACCCCTTGGAGCGAAAAAAACTTCCTTAAAAAAAAATCAACCCCGGTACCTAGGATTTCAAACTTATTAGCTCTTAAGAGCTATTACAAAGGATAATGATTAATGATTTCTTGGTTTGGATCATCCTTTGGTTTTTTATGTTCTTCTCGGTTTATACCTTTTTCTCTTCTTGTTGCTTCAAGATTTCTTAAGTTTCTCTTTCCCAAATACCTATCACAATAATGAACTCAATAACCCATTAGCATTAGTCAAATAAAAACTAAGATCTAAGTTAAGTGCAAACTAGAAATTTGAAAAGAAATGCAAGTCTATCTTTTAAGATGAGATCCAAGATGCAAGTAAAACTAACAATGGACTTTTATAAAAGAGATGTAGTACTAGTATGGAAATATAAACTAAGATCTAACAAACTATCACTATATTTTAAACTAGAATGAAATCTATGAATGAAAAAGCAAACAATCAAAAGAGATCTAACTATTAGTTTTTGAAACAAGTAACTCTTAACCAAACTTTTGGTTGCTTTTGTGACCTTTTGAAGTGCTCAAGGAGGGACGAAAGGGAGAAGGTTTGAACAAGTCCAAAGGCAAAACGAAAGGGAGAATGGAAGCTTAGGAGAAGGAGAACGACAGGATGGCTAGAGAAGGGATCTTGGAGGGAGATGAAAGGGATGAGAAAGAAGTTTAAGGGAGGAGGACGAGAGCAAAGAGATAAGAATCTAGAGTGGGACAAGAAGGAAAGGAAGAAAACTTAAGGCAAGACGAGAGCTAGGGTAGAAGGCTTAAGGAGAAGAACAAGAGAGCTTTGGATAAGAAACGGAAGGAAATGTGAGGTAAAGGAAAACGAAAGGAAGGAGAAAGGCTTTTAAGAGGAATAAGCAAAAAATCAAAACACAAAACAAACAAGGTGGGCTCAAACCTTGGAACAAGGAGACCGCTAGAACACTAGTCCCGAAAATCTTCCAGCTAGTTGGCTGTCCGCAAGGGTGCTAGTGTGGAAAGAGAAGTAGCCACAAAATTATGTGGCACTTGGGATCAAATCCCAGGCTACTTTCTCAAGTCAAAACTTACTTATAAGAAGACAGAGAAGAGTGTGGGAATGATAAACTTGAAGATCCACTACTCAAAACCAAGTAACCAGAAAGAAGGATAGATTTGAATTGAAGATGGAGCTTTGGAGTAAGATCTCCTTGTGTTTTTCTTCTTGGAACATGCCCAACTCTATAGATCCTGAAAGACAACAATGTTAGAAGGTTCTTATGATGATGGAGATGAGATTGATGCAATTGAGCTCACACCCTTCTCCAAATGGCAAGATCCGTTGAGACAATCAACTTGAAACCCAATGAGATCAAACGAAATAACTAGTATGCTAGGAATATTAAATCAAGATCAATACTTCATATAACTAAGTAGTTCTATTCATCTAGATTACAACAAGCTTTGCATAATAATCCAACTTGACAACTGCAAATGAAAATTTTCATGTTCTAACAATAGACTTCTAAAGCTATTTATTTGATCCAACACATGAGAAACAATTTGAAAGCAAGGAAATATATCACCTCATAATAGACACATCCACCAATGAAGAAACAATCACATAGACCTCCAAAGTTGAAAAGCTTTATTCAATGAAAGACTGATTACAATTTTAGCAGAGTTTTTATGCCGAATTCTCCATATCGAAGAGAGTGCAAAGCACCTCTACTTATACAAAAATACAAGAGCTTAGAGCCCTAATTTGAATTGGCATAGGAAAGAGCCAATGGCACAATCATCAAATTTGAACTACCAATCATGATCCAATCAAATCCATGCGATAGTAAGCTTGGAGTGCAAGCCTATGAAATAGACTCGAGCTGCAATAAAGGAGAGTGGGGAGGTGGCCTCCACCTTGGCAAGGAGCCCCCCACTCAAGCTTTGGAGATATCACCCATCGAATATGGAGATGCCATGTGAACCAAGAGATTTGCGTGAGTCCTTTGTGGGAAAGAATACTGAGTTGAAGTGAAAGCTAACTAGCTATTGAAAGGAGCCGAGCCATGTGGTGGCCATAAAATAAGGAAGGAAGGAAGGAAGGAAGGAAGGAAATATTTTAACGTCCGCGAGGCTAAGAATAGCCTATGGGACAGACCAACTCACACGTTGTTTTCTGCAATTCAATCCTTTGTCTGTTCAACTTGATGATGAGCGCCCCAAATTTTTCCACAGTCCCCTCGTTAAATAAATCATCCGAAGATTTATCCGCCAAGACATTTGCGTACCTTTCCCTATTGTCCTTAAAGACTTCACACTCTAAAATGAAGTGTTTTTTTGTATCCACCTTACCAGCGGTGCAAAAAATACACACTCTTTATGCCCAAGCTTCTTTTGGCCTTTCCTAGCGCTCGGTCTCACAACGGAGTTGATGGGAATTAGTTCTTAATTGAGCAATGATAATTTTGGCTTTCCAAGGTATATTGGCCCCTATGTACGCCTTTTGATGCTGATTGTAGGTAGGGTTAAACTCTTCAATATAATACTTTCTCTTTCTCCCTAGCTCTTTATCCCAAGTTTGCTTGTGGAACTTGTTGATAACAAAATCCTTTATTTCTTTACTATTCGTAGGACACGTGCTTAAGCACATATCCCACTTGCTAAGCCATTTAATATTTTGCCACATCCAAGTCTTCTTTATTTTGCACAATATGTCATTGAAGACAACCTTAGGCCATCTACCTTCTTCCATTTTCTCAACTCTTTTTAGATAGCTTATGAGTGTCACCATAGCGATTACTTCAATAGAAGCCACCCTCATTTCACTTAGCATGATTTCATATGGCACTGAACTCTTAATTTTGAACTTGCTTGTGATCATGTGTTTTTTAATCTTTTCTATTTGTTTCCACTATAAGTCAGAGGTACTGCTGGCCAAACTTCACAACCATAGAGAACAACCAGGATCACTAAGAGCCCAAAAAGGGTTTGCATAGTTTTCCAGTCCCATAACTCTACCTCTCTGCACGTATTTTGGAAAGCATAAAATGCTTTCCAACCTCCCAGAGTTCTTTTTTTCCTGCAGCCTTCCCAACTCAAACTTTTGTTGAAGTCGATTTCGAGGTACTTGTAATATTCCACTACTTCAAGGGTATTGTCTTCAAAGTAGAACTTATGTTGTTATGTTTTCTTTTGCTAGAAAAAACAACCACTTTTGTCTTGCTAGTATTTACTTGCATCCCAATTGTTCTACAAAAGTACTCAAGGGAAATCAAGTGCTCTTGCAAATCAAGAGCAGACTTAGCAATCAAAATAAGGTCATTTGCATACAAAAGAAGCCTTATCACATACTCACCCATGAGGGTGCCATCCCCGACCTCTAGGTTTAACCACTCTTCAAGTTTGTCAATATATAAACCAAAAAAGTTAGGGGATAATGGGCATCCTTGCTTGACCCCAATATCGCTTCTGAAACTTTTGGAGATACCATCTGATGTTCTGATTTTTGACTTTGACCTCCTCATATAGCCTGTGAACAACTGCTTGAAGATGTATAGGAACCCCAAGTTCCTCCATTCTGTGCCATAGTTTATCCCTGGGAACCGTGTCAAAAGCCTTTTTGAAATCGACAAAGCAACAAAAGGCTTCCCCTTTTTTCTCCCACACTTTTTCAATGATGTGCCTTAAAGTAATACCATGGTCCACCGTGGAATGTTTAGGTCTAAAACCTGCTTGTCCTTTAGCACGTTTGTCCCTTTATTCCACCCACTTGCGAATTCTATTTTCCAGCATGCAACCAAATAGCTTTGCAAACAAGGGGTTTATCATTATGGTCCTATAATTGGAGGGATCGTTGACATCCCCGCTCTTGAAAAGAGGAATTGCGAGGCTAGTTGTCCAATCTATAGGGAATCGCTGCTGAATGATGTTGAAGATTCCTATAATGTGAGGTGCAAGATTTTTTGAACCCCACTTTAGATATTCAGCTTGAATTTCTACTAAATCTTTGGCTTTTCCAACACCCAACTTCTTAATACCCACCTCAATCTCTTGCACGGTGAAAAGCTTAGTAATGGTGGCGGTGTTGACTAATAAGGGGGGAGGGGCTTCAACCTTAGGATTCCGCTCATAGATTTGCCTTGCATATTCAAGCCACTGATCTAATGTAATATTGTTTTCAGTTTTCTTCTTGCTCGCTTGAAGTTCCTTCCAAAATAGTTTGGGGTTGTTTTTCCCAAGGAAGATTAGCTCTTCCCTCCTTGAGACCATGAAATCAATTTTTTTCTTCCTTATAATTTGCTTGTAGATTTTCAAGTCTCTTTCTTTCTAGTTTGACTCTCTCCACCTTCTCCTTGTTTTTTGAACTCCTCATCAAACCAAGCATTAACAAGAAAGCAATTTGTTTCATGTTTCCTTTTCTTTGCTCTTTTGCATTTTGTGAGTGCCCTTTGAATTAAATTAGTTAGCTGTTGATTATTAAGGCCTTGGGACAGAATTTCCTCCCTCTTACAAAGTCTCTCTAATGCCTTCCTAAAGACATTACAGTTCTCTTGAGTCAAAATAATGCTGCCCTTTGCAGAAGGTTGTTGAATGTGCTGATTTTTTGTCCCCTTCTGCTGCTTATCAGTCCAAGAAAGACTTAGATAGATCTGTTTGTGATCATATTTTAAACCCCAGAGTTGTTCTCCAATCATAACTTCCTCCTTTTTTCTTGCATAGTCCATGTGAGCAAATTGCATAATCCACCACACTTGCTCCATTGTAGGTATTACAAGTGAAATTACCAGAGTTTGACCATCTAGGCAAACCATTGCAGATTACTAAATTGAAAGTTCCACAGAAGGTAAGCAACTGTTCTCCAAAGAAATTGCAGCTTTTGTTGTCTTTTGAAATTCTTTTCCATTAAAGATTTATTCCTTCTGTAAGCCAAATAGGATTGCAATCTTCCCTTTGACAAAGAATGCTAGCTTGTACACTTGCGGTCCTGGCGTTGAAATCTCCTACTAGAAGGATTTCACCTACTTGAGAATACTTTGCAATATCATTTTTTAATGCTGCAAAAGGGTCTTTATGGTCAATCCCCCTCCTTTTGTAAATTTTTGAAACTTGTGGGGCGAAGTAGCATGCTGCAATTCTGATGACATTTCCATTTTTTGATATTTTAAAGCATATAAATTGTTTATTTGAGTCTTCTTTTTTTAGTTGAATGCAACGATCGACATTTTTCTTCACTAAGACCATGATACCACCATGACCTTTTCCATTCTATGCTACCTTGTTCCATACTGCCAGCTTCATATATTTTTCAAAAAGGGGTGTCTTGCACCCTTCATGTTCATGTGTTTCCACGAGACATATTATGTCCCTGTCTTCTGCAATAGGTCCTAGTCCAGGTCCAAGCCTCTGTGGGTATCCTCTACAGTTCCAACATACTAAGCTGAAGGGAACCTAGGTAGACCTTGATTGCTATTTTCTTTGGCATACAAGACTCAAAGTTGAGTCTACACCCCTATTTGCCCATCCTGAACTTGTTGCGGTATTTTCTGCTAAGGGATTTACTATCACTTCTTGATTATTGTTTTGTTCTCTTGTTGTCTTGCTTTAGAAGGAGGACCAAAAATAGCAATAACAGCTTTGCCTTTGTATAACCATGCTTTTTTGCCCTCATCTCTTGCTGCTTTGACCTTTGACAACTCTTTTTTTCTTTCCTCTTGCTGCATGATAGTTAAGTCTTCCTCTAGTAAAAAGCGAGAACCCTTTAAAAGATGCTTCTTACTTAGAAGAGTTTGCTTGTCACATGCACTTGCCATGATGACTTTTATGGGCCTGGCTCTCTCATCACTTGGTTTACCCACCCTCCATGCTTGGAAAATTTGGCCTTGTCAATTCAACTTGTCTTTTAGAAAGTCACTTGCAAGCTCCGGAATATATTCGTTATTACCATACTCTCTTACACCTTTAATTATTATGTTTGTTGCTCTGACTTGTCTTTCTTTGGTTTCATTTCCTTGTTTGTTGTCTCCTTGGTTGTTTGCTTCTTTTTCCTTTTCTATATTAGATTTCTTGCTAATAACTTATGCCCACGTTCTAGAATTTTTGGTGGAAACTCCATTTTTTGCTTCTCTTACTTTCATTCCCTGGTTATTTGCTTGTTCATATGTTTTCCCTTCAACATTGGGTGTTTTATGATTCAACACCCCTCTCTCTTCCCCTAGTGATTCTTTCATTCTTTGTCAGTCTACCTTTATATCTTGCCATTCATTCTTTCCTACCAGAATAGCTTCTTGCAACAATGTCACTTGACCTTTTAAAACCTTGTTGCATTCTACTAAACATTGATTTTCTACTGTTAAGAGATGGATTTTAAGGCCCCTCTCATTCTCTTTGACTTCCAAAACCTCCACTCTCCTCTTGATATTGAGTAGCTCTTGTACATATAGATCAGATGACCAGGTGAGAGGTGTGGGACTGTATAAGGTAGGATCAGTGTTGCTTTTACCCCTGTTGCTACCACCTCTTTGCCATAAAGACTTGTTTGTCTGTTTGTTAGTCTTCCTTTGAAACTGTGTTCTCATTGTCTCCTCCCACTTTAGACGAGCAGCTCTCCATTTTAAAATACACCGAAACTGCTTGGCATTAACCCAAACCCACTTCCCTGTTTTGCTCGAGGAGGCAATTTTCACTTGACCTAAGCTGTTAGTTATGGGTGATGCCAAGTGTGAATCCATGCCTTCACAGCTTCCTACTCCTCATGTTGCCCTCACTCTGCTCCTCGCTAAGTGAAACCTCTGCCCCCATATGCTGCAGCTCTTCATGCCTCACGCATGTGTTCCTCATGCTGCCCCTGCTTCTCACGCCTATGCTCCTCAAGCTGCTGAAACCCCTGCTCCTCATGCTGCTGAAGCCCCTACGCTATTGCTCTTCTTTGTTGCTCTGCCTACGTTGTTGAACCTATGCTTTGCTCCTCACGCTACTTGACCACACCTACTCTGCTGCCGAACCTAATGCCAATAGACGACGCTCACCAAACAAGCCATTTGACGTCAATCTTCTCCCTTCACGAGTGTATGGCTACATGATCTCTGCCAGCCACAATGGAATGTTCGCTTTGTATTATATTTGATGTATCGAATCAAGATCAGATGATGTGGATATTAAGAGGGGTCCACTCCCTTAACCAATACTTAAGCGTGAGCCCCTCCACAATGAGTCAACGCCATATCTTCACGTCACCATTCAGCTCAACATAATCCTCATGATCAAACCAGAATGCGATGCGAGATTTGGAAGTTAGGATATGGTACATGCTTCTTCAACAAGTCATGCTCTCACCACCCATTCGCTGGATTTAAAGCGTCGGCTAAAAAACCTTCACCTCACCCTCCTTATTATGTCCCCGACAAGGGGATATATATGAATCGCTCAAGCCTATTAATTGGGGTTCACATGAGAAATTTTTTGTGATTTATAAAGTTTTTACATAGTTTAATTTTCAGGTATATTAAATAATATTTTTTTAAAACTATTTTTTTGCATGTTCATTGGTTTGTGCAGGTGACATTTCTCTAGGGTCTTGTGCCCCAAGACCCGGCGGCAGGCTCTCGTCAACAAAGTTTTAATACACCAAAATTTTAATGTAGCAATAATGAAGGATGATGATTGCCTAATTTTTGTGATCCTCGAACTTATCCACTAAGATAAGTCTAGCACTCGAAGCCTTAGTGTCAATAAAAAAACCTAAACTCAAACCTCTGTCATCCTCCTTGCCGTGCATGGACACCAAGTGTCTTTCTCCATATATACTTGTACCAAATCCACCTTGACATTGTCCTCCTCCTTCCCTCCACTAGTTCATTGGAAGGCCAGTGAGTGAGGAAGTCACCTGTAGACTTTCAAGTCAGTTTCATTCATGTGTGTAGGTTAGTGTAGAAGAAACTTGAAGATAACCCATGAACGGATCTCATTGAAGGACAGACAACTTAGTTTGATTTCGATGGGGAATTATTTTATTTTTTAGTTTTTAACTTGCAATGGGGCATCCCCAAAATGAAAATGATGATGTTTCCATGGAGGAATGGAAAATGATCTTTATCTAGAAGCTATGGATTCCAAGGACCCAGCGATGGCTGCCACCCGAATGCAATTGCAGTTATTCCTGACTAATTTTGCGATGATCTCTGCGGCAGTTCTTCGAATCTCCTGCTCGTGATGATTCTTCCAATTCAGCATCTCAATCAGCTTTTCCACCACGTCGCTCATCGTTCCAATTATCCTCAATGTCTCTTCTCTGAATCGATCACTTTCCGCAAGCACAGATAGGACTCGAGTGCCCCTAAGCTGTGCATGCCCACCACTGGATTGCAATAGTTCCATGCTGAGGACTACATCAGAAAGCTTTGAGTGTGTAGAGTCGCAGTGATGAGCTTCGCTGTCCGAAGCCGATCTACCTGAGTGTGTAATATGTTGTGTTGCTGATTAATATATATTGAAGATTAAAGTTTCTGTCGAGGATTGATGACTGTTCAGTCTTGGCGTAGTTGGTATCAGAGCCAGCAGTCTGTTACATTCATTCTGCAATTTTATCGTAAGTTTACTGTTTACAAATTTTTGCATTGAAGTTCCTGCACTTAATCTGTTTACATTTCTCTAGCTCGTTATAGTACTCCTGCAGGCAATGGAAATGATTGCTAAGTAAATTGGCAGAGTCTTAGGGGTTTCAAAGTGGTATGATAGAAGGGTCATAGCCGTTGAGTTGAGGCGCCGTAAATCCCTATTGAGTATAGACCAAAGTGAGTCAAAATCCCTACACCAATGGAACCGTCAATGGATACTATACCTCACATTAGTCTAGATTGTGAACAGAATGACAGTGAAGTAGTTTCTCTCGCAGAAAGGTGTTCATCTTTCGCGAATGAGTGCACTACATCTGATTCTTCTATTATTCATATTCAAGATAACAATCCTTCTAAAGATTGGCAGCTATCTCAGATCTTACCCTCAGAATTTTATAAACTTAAATGGTGGCAGTATTCTTCTGCTACTCAAATAAAGATTTCATCTGTCGATATCTCTTTCACAGACTCTGAGGAGCCTGTTCATATAAACTTTCTTGATAAAAGCCAGATTGATTGGGCACTCAAAGCTGGATATAAATATGCCCATTTAGGTGCTATCAAATTAGGTCTTGGACCCTTAGTATGTCCATATCTTCCAATCTCTTCTTTATGTGTAGCTGTAGATACCTGACATATAAATTTTGTAGATGCTATCATCGGAGGCTTCACCACTCCGTTACATGATGGTCCTGCCTTCGGAACCATCTTTCCCAAATACTCTGTAATCTTGGACGACGCTCATATCTATAACCTGTTAAAAGCTTACATTTTGCCACAGGGTTTTCACATGATGACTGGATCGAAGATTATCTAGTTAAAAAGTGTTGTCTGTGTCCGGTTTGGAAATGATACCTTACCTCCGCTCTGTTCCAAAGTCCATTAGAGTTCGCGCTTGCATAGCGTGGTGGAGTCGGACAAATCCAAACAAGCCCAACCTGTTACTTTCGAGTGGACAGGAATCACTTACCCACAGAAATGGGAAGTGAAATACAAAGAGTTAAGGAATGCAGAAAATATGCAGAATGCCATAGTCAATAGACCCTTAACTTTCGACAGACAGACTAGTTCTTTCCGTCTTCCAGAGACAACCCCTGCCCCGATCTTTTCCTCTCCTCTTCTGAGATCTTCCTCAGTATCTTCTAGTTCATCTAACAGAAGAGTGAGAATAAATCCTCCATCTGTATCTCAGTCCTCTTCCACATCTTGCACTGGTCTTTATGACTCAGAGCATAAAGGACAGCATCAAGAGTGTCCTGCATGTAGAAAAATTCTTCAGAAATTACAACACCATAAGCAAACACCAAGTCTAGGAATGTTTACACTTCCCAGACAAAATGATTCATATGAAGCAGTGTAACAGGGACGCAAATCTTACTTTCCAGGTAGGAATTTGCCAGAAGTTCCATTCAGACAGTATTCAGCTGATGGATCTATCAAAAAAGAGTTTCTCCCATATAGATCTTCTGGTCCAGAAGAATCTGTATCAAATGAAGTCAAGTTAGCCAATTGGGGAAACATGCAAAACAAACTGACTGCTCAAAATCTAGATGATATGGCTTTAGATCTGTTAAACATTAAAAGCTCTATCATTGAAGAAAAAGAAAAGGTTGCTATGGTTGAGACTAAGTTAGGACTCTTAAATCACCTCCTAACTGATACTGAAGAAATCAAGGATGCTTTAGCAAAGGCTGCAGACAAAATTGAACGGAGATTGGCCCGATTAGAAGAACTCATAGGCCAAAATAAAGAGCTGAAGAAGAGAGCTCCAGGACTCAGTCCTTCTGTATTTGCCTTGGCAACAAAAGGACATGAAAAGAAAGTTATAGAGAAAAAATTAGAACGCAGCTTGTCTTTTGGCATGTTTAGCGTAATGGAGGAAACATATAACAGACCTGAGTTCAACTTTGGTCAAGATGAGGTGGACTTTGTAGAAGTCCAAGAATGGATAGGACATTTTAAGTCCTTTAAACCAGCCCTAGAGCCGAAATATTTAAATATGATGTCTGCATATCACCAGGCAGAATCCTCTGCTTCACACAGACCCCAGCCAGAGTTTGATATAGAAATACCAGAGGCTTCCAGACCTCCTAAGCTTAATTCTCATTTTGGCATTAATTCTATCAATAACATAGTCTCACAGATGCCTGACCAGCCAGTATTAAACATCCAGTGTCAGTCTCGTGATGACATAAAGAATTCTATTACACTGTTTTTCTATTGGACCTTGTATAAACGGACTCAAGACAGTTTGCTTACAGGACAGTAGTTAGCAGGTCAGATTGTCGCAGGCCTTTCAGGCCTTGCAAATGACTGGTGGAGGTGGCTTCCTCAAGAGGACCGCACTAAAATGTTAAGTGCAGAAGACGCAGACCAACAAATCCTTAAAGCTCTAGGAAAGCAATTCCATGGTGAATATGATGTAGATGATTCTGAACATCTTGCATCATTGTTTATGTCTGCTCGGCTCTATGACCTATCACAAGCTGAAGCATATTTCAGCTACATGCAAAAACTACTGATCTCTTCGGGCAAATATAATGACCCAGCCTATCTCAAGCATTATATCAGAAGTTTTCCTGGTCATGTTCCTGATGCTGTTGAGCAATACATGAAAGATAAAAACATTAATTACAGGAATCTCTCTTTAGCTCAGCTTCATGGCTATCTTATAAAGACCTGGCAGGAACACTGTTTAGAAAAGAGAGTCAGTAAAGACTTCAAGCGTCACCAGAACATGTACACCCCTTCCTTCTGTAAATCTGTTGCTAAGATGCCTGATTGGGGTTGTGGTGCGCATAATAGAGGCCACTTGCAGGATAACTGTAAGTGTCATAAAAAGAAAAAGGGTTTCTTTACGAATCAGCCAAGGTATCACTATCCTGACAAACCCTTAAAGTTTAACAGAAAGCATAAATATCGTAAACAGTGTTGCAAATCTTATCCTAAGAGATTTGTCAAACGAAGATTTCAGAAAAATGATAAAGAGGTTTGTTTTATATGTGGCACCAAAGGTCATTGGGCAAATAAATGTCCCAAAAAGACGTCGAAACCTCGACTTGCTGCTTTCTGTGAATCTCTGGATCCTAGATGGTGGGATATGCCAGAACAAGATGAATCACCATCCTGCAATGTTCTTTATCTGCCGACAAATAGTTCTGATGATTCCTCAGATCCTGGATCTGAGCCTGATCACACCTTCGATCGTGCCGCATTGCATAAATTTGCTCCTTCCTCATCCTCCTCTGAGTCTGATGAAGACCCAAATTTAGGGGGGTTCGAGCCACCTGAATTTGATTTCTCTTTGAATATGTTTTCTTTGAGTAAGCCTCAAAACAAGGAGAAAATAATTGCAGCCATAGATCTGTAGTTATCAGAGACGCCTGCATATGAGTACCAGCTCCGTGCATCTCTGAAAGAGGAAAAGAAACAGCTGCTCAAACAGATTGAGCAAGACAAAGGGAAAATGAAGGTAACTGCTGTAACCCCTGCATTATACAATCCTGTTGAGTTATACAAAGGCTATCCTGATGGCCATGAACACCGACAGAGTTATAGGACAGATAAAGAGCAAATGCTTAGAATGCATATCAGAGATAAGCAGCAGCAGATGAAGCAACTATGCGCAGAAATATAAGATCTTAAATGCATGATTAAGATCATCCAGACTGAGAAAGATTAATCATCAGACGAAGAACTCAGTAAGCATTATGAAAGAGCAATGAGCACAGAAAGTCCTAGGGCAAGAGATCCTTCCCCTGACCCTAGCGTAGCAATGCTTACAAGCCCAAAAATATATGTCACAGTCCTGTTTCAACCTGGTGAGTATAAACCTTATACCCTGGAATGTATGATAGACTCAGGATGTCAAGTCAACCTTGCAAAAGGTTCGGCTCTTCCACATTTCTACTGGGAAGATACATCTAATAGAGGTTCAGCCATAGAAGGTACCCCTGTCCCTCTTAAAGCTAAAGCTGAATTATTCCCAGTACAGTTTAAAGGAGTCTCTGACAAATTAACCTTGTACATATTAGATGATATAAGTGATGACTGTATTCTAGGTTCTGAATTCTTGTACAGAGTTAGCCCATTCTCTGTGGATACAAAGAATATGACTTTTACTTGTATATTAAATAACCAGTCTGTGGTTCTTCCCATTTCATTTCATTATTCTCCTAGATGTCAAGCTATTGTACAAAAGCCTGTAAATAATCCTAACCC
Organism: Pseudotsuga menziesii; assembly: GCA_001517045.1. Lineage (NCBI taxonomy): Eukaryota > Viridiplantae > Streptophyta > Pinopsida > Pinales > Pinaceae > Pseudotsuga > Pseudotsuga menziesii. Next base: position 268,930 of record LPNX011007414.1, read on the forward strand.
TGCTCAGCTCTCAAAAATGGAACGTTGCAAAGTATTCTCATAAATTCATGGAAATAAAGCCTTAGCTGATATATCTGAGAAACTGATAAAAGAATGCTGCTCAGTAAGCCCAAATGCTTTTTGGAAAAGAGAGAAGTATTTTGTTTCTCTTCCGTTCGACCCTCTACAAAAGATAAAGCCAATGAAGGCTTCAGCCAGAATTATGTCTCCCTCAGAGCGAGAATTTTGTGCATCTGAGATCAAAGAACTCCTAGCCATAGAGCCATCAAAAATCCCGTGGGCTTGCAGAGCGTTTGTCGTCAATAAGCATTCTGAGATCAAGAGAGGAAAGTCGAGGTTGGTAGTTAACTACAAGCCATTAAATGCAGTATTACATAAGGTTCGGTATCCTTTGCCTAATAAAGCAAGCCTGCTGCAGAGAATTGCAAGTTGCACCATCTTCAGTAAGTTTGACTTGAAGTCTGGTTTCTACCAGATAGGCATAAAAGCTGAAGATCGTTTCAAAATGGCATTTGTTGTTCCTCATGGACAATATTAGTGGAAAGTACTACCATTTGGTATAAATAATGCCCCTTCCGAGTTTCAGAAACGAATGGAAGATATTTTCAAGGAAAAACATTGGGCATTAGTGTTCATAGATGATATTCTAATCTGCTCGAAGAATTTGCAAGAACACATGAAACACCTGCAGATTTTCTATGAACTCGTATATAAGCATGGGTTGGTCCTCTCAGAAAGCAAGATGGAAATCGGAAAAACTGAGATTGAATTTCTTGGTTTTAAAATTTTGAAAGGACAAGTAGTATTGCAAAATCATGTCCTAAAGGTTTTCAGTCATTTCCCAGACCAAATATTGGACAAAACCCAACTGCAAAGATTCCTTGGGAGTCTTAATTATATTCGACCTTTTTACAGAGGTCAAGCAGCTGATATCCATTTGTTGCAGCAAAGGTTGAAAAAGAACCCAGAAAAATGGTCAGCTAAAATGATGCAAGTAGTGCAAAAAATCAAAGAAAAAGTTCTAGATCTGCCTCCTTTGTCTTTGCCATAAGGTGATGGTAAATTGGTCATTGAAACAGATGCCTCATCGCATACATGGGGTGGAGTTCTGCTTGAATAAATTGATGGCAAAGAAAACATTTGTGGTTATGGCTCTGGATCGTTTAAAGCAGCCGAAATTAACTATCCATCCAGCCATAAGGAAATTCTTGTTGTCAAGAAGAAAGTACAACATTTCATTCTGTTCCTCAAACCAGTTAGATTCATTATTAGAACAGATTTGAAAATTATGCCTGGTATTTTCAAAAATGAAAACTTAATGGCCGAAAACAGCAGTAGAATATTAAAATGGTTTATCTGGTTAAGCAATTTTGATTTTGATATTGTCTATAAACCAGGATATCTTAACTGTCTTGCTGGTATGCTCACCAGGGAGCAGAGTAAAGAAAACAGGCCAGCATTGAGTATGTTTTCCGCCGGAGCATCAAGCTCTGAACCAGGTCAATCCAGCTTGGATCCAGGAAAAGCACCAGCTGAAAATCCGAAGGAAGGTTTGTTCCTTCTGCCATGGGATACCTCCTTTCCTGAAGAAGTTCGAAGCTAGCTGTTGGAGTATGCCTCCATAAATGAAGCAGAAAGGTTCCTAGAGATAACATTGATTAAGAGAATCCAACCTTCACCCATGAAGATTGAAATCATGGAACGATGGGAGAAAGATGCTTTCTACAGCTTCAAAGATGCTCAGGAGAAGTTGATCAAGTGCAGAGAAGTCTGGTTAGACTGCAATGACGAAGAAGCAGGTCCACTATGGTATGTGGATATTGGCGAAGGTCATCTGACATGGACTTCTTATAATCTTATTCTACAATTCTGCAGGGAACAAAAGAAAATAGTAATTTGTGCAGATCCCTGTAATTTGCGACATGGTGCCTGGTATGGATGGACAGAGATTCTCTTGGACAAATTCTATCCAAGAACAGATTGGGAAAATCGGCGTGCAAATTTTATTTTGCATATGCAAGCCGATATTGAAGTTGCAGACAGAGAACATCAGTGGTTCAAGTTCTTGCTGCACTATGAAGGTGGTAAGTACCAAAGATTGGATCATACCCTGTACACATCGCAGAAGTTCATCAGAAAAAATATACATGGAGAAAGGATCGACTCAAAAATCCTGACCTGCCAGATTCCATTAAACTTCAGGGTTGAGTCTCAATTCCGTGGTGAATTTTGTTACGGCCCCAACGAAATATTCCATGGGTCCGACATTGAAAGATGTTTTGGTCTGATGCTCTATCCACCACCAAAGTTTGAAGATCATCCGCCATATCTTGATGATTCCCAGTACTTCTATGACTCAGATGATGACAACTGGGATTGTCCATGCGAAGGAGATGAAATTGCCAGCCACCACCAGTGCATATGCTTTCAAGGATGAGATCCTTACGACTGATGGGAAGCCATGGTGGGCCTTTTGCTTTTAAAATATTGTCGTGGGCCAGTAGCTCCACTTTGTATTATACTTTAAGTCTTTTCAGTTGTAGGATGGTCTGTCATGATAAAATATTCCGGGTCCCCATATGTCACTAACCATTAAGAGACGAAATAATGACGGTGGTTGTCCCCACCTGTCACCCCGGATAATTTATTCCTGACTTATAGTTGTCAGTATCCTTTTACCGGATTACCGATTGAACGAGTACTGTCAGTCGATGCCCACCAGATTACCGGCTGGAAGTTGTATAAATAAGACCCTCGGGGTTCATTTGCCATCATAGCATTTGGGAATGCAAATTTAGTGTCTAGGTTGCTCTGCAAGTTTTATAGAGTCTGTAAGACTAGTATGCTCTGCAACTTGCCCTTTGGGTATAAGATTGCATCAGAACCTCAAGTTTGTGAGTATTAAGTCTGTAAAGAGTATTATGCTCTGCAGCTTGCCCTTCGTGGTATAAGACTGCATCAGAAAGCTCTGAGTGTGTAGAGTCGCAGTGATGAGCTTCGTTGTCCAAATCCGATCTACCTGAGTGTGTAATATGTTGTGCTGCTGATTAATATATATTGAAGATTAAAGTTTCTGTCGAGGATTGACGACTGTTCGGTCTTGGCGTAGTTGGTATCAAAGCCAGCAGTCTGTTACATTCATTCTATAATTTTATCGTAAGTTTACTGTTTACAATTATTCCAGCTGCAGGTAATTGCTATTATGACAACCTTTCTCCAGTCGTGGAGGTAGCCACTGATGCTTTAGTGGAAGAATGTGGTAAAAAGGACCAGGGTATTTCATCAAGTGAGCTTCAATCCTTTGCATGCATGACATTGGCTACAGGGAGTGTCCTGGGTAACTTATTTGGCGGGATTTTTGTGAGCCAAGTTGATGCAAGGACTATGTTCATCATTTTTCTTTTACCTTTGAGCATTCAAATTGGGACTTCCTTGATTTTCAGGGAGGACTTCCTGTAAGTCTTTCACCTTAGCCTAGTTCGAAGCCTTATTCCTGCTAGCTAGATTTACTTGACAATTTCTTTGTTTCATAGAATAGTCTTGCTTCTAGTATGTGGTCATCCCATCTTAGAGACTTGCTTGACGAACTCAAGTTCCATTTGATGTATATTCTTCTTGATAAACGTATTCTCTTGTATTGGTCATTGTTCATGAAATTAGGTTCTTTGTTTTAAAATTTTGTAATTATGTGCTCTTACATAGTTTCAATTTAAAGTTCTGAAACTATACTAAGACTTGTAACATTGTATCAAATTTTAAGGGGTGAATCTGTTGTTTCACATAAAGCTATTGCTAATTTCATTTTTCTTGCTTGGACATAGTTCATTTGCTAAGGTTCTCTACTTTATTTCTTTGTCCATCTTCTATTTCTTGATAGTCTATTGATTTATTCAATATGTTCTACTGGTTTTTCTCTTATGTTGAAAGAAAGTGTTTCCTATGAATCAAGAGAAGCAAATTTATCGTGAGGAGACCTTTTCCATTTAGTTGAATGCTTTTACAATGCAAGCATCAAATTTCCAATCAATTGACCAAGTATTGATTTCCCATGGTTTGATTCGATTGAAGAAATTTCACTACAGCCTTGGAGATGGTTTGTTTTATGCATTAGCAGTTCCAGTGTATTTTCGTTTTACATGTATTGAGATAAGACAAGGAATTGAAATCACTTTAGGACAAGATTGGATTTCCAAAGACCTTGAGGCTCTTCATTCAATGAAAACGAAATTGAGTGCCAGTTTTCTAGAGGAATCGCATCATGTAAATAACATAGATACATGCTTGCACAAGATGTCTTTATTTACTTACGGTTTCTAGAAATCTTCTGGATTGGGTCTATTGGGTGATATCTTCTGCATCAAGTGGTGTTCATATTGGATAAAAGTTCCTGTTTTTTGTTTGGTTATTTGAAAATAAGAACAAATTCTTGTATTTCAATGCGGATGACACAATATATCAAGTGACATCCTGTGAGAATGTTAGCCACTGCAGTCCTTTCATGTTTTTATTATGTTCTTGTCTTATTTTTCCTTGGCTTGCATTTTTCCAAGAATCCTACTGTGTTGGGAAATGGATTTTATGGCTCCATAATCAAGCTTATACATGGTCAATATGTTACTTCAAATTATATTCTTATTTGCAGAGTGTATCGAAATCAAAAGATGAAAAAGAAAATGAAAAAGAGAGGCAATCCAATTCCAGCAAAATACTGAATGCAACTTTATTTGGACGCAGCAGTGACTGCTTTGCTAGCATTTTTCATACTTAAAACATTCATAGCGGAAGTTGATAATGTTCCATTCACTAAAGGATTGATGGCCTTACGAACCTTGGTGACATTCCAAGCCGTCTTATATGATATAGCGTCAATTTTTTGCAATCATAGATTGTTTTTTTACCCTTTTTTAGACTTTCTAGTTTTCTGTTGTATACCTGATTTGCCATTGCTGGGAAGGTTTGAAATGCTATTACTTTCTGTCTAGTTTCCCTTCATGGGAAGGCTACTAGAATTAGGTGGAATGTACTCTATTACTGTACTCCATGATTTTTTTTCATGTATTTTTTCTGTAAATTAATAGAATAGACTATGCATCCTTTAAAAAATTTAGGGGTTCGTAAAATCATGGTCAAATTATTTAAGTTTGTATATGTGAAGTTACGGCTCACTAATTATGCATTGAGACATAATGTTTATAATATCTTGAATTCGATGATAGTTCCTCATAAAAAGCACATGTGATGAACCTTGAAGGGCCTGTTTAAGGGGAAGCCCCGTAATTCAACCAAACCTTGCAAAACAGACACATGAGCTTCTGAGTTACTTGGACTAGCCCAGCAGAAGAAAAGGCAAGGGTTTTTACCTTTTTGTCTTTGTTTTGGAAATTAGGGTCCGAGATCTAAAGTGTTTTAGTGAAAAAAATGTTGATCAATGTCTGTCTTTTTCCCGAATTACTACAAATTAGTGTAGGTAAAATCAGCTCAATTATAGTAAATGGCAATGCAAATTAATTTTATTTTGCGCTCCTTCTCTGTACTTAAAATCCGCTCAGTTATTGTAAATGGTAGGGCATTGTTTTAAATTTTTTCAAATGTTTTTGATTGAATTTGATTTTCTAAATTAAATCAATTAATTTAACAAGATTATGATTGGTTATCATTATGAATTCAACTAAAATCAATTTTGAATTTTATCTATATGTCTAAGGTTTCTGTCAAATATTTTTGTTGAGGTCTAAGTCAATATTTTGACGATGTCACAGTGCATAGTAATTTTTTTAGATTGCCCTAAAAATTTGTTGGAAAAATTATTTTGCTTTTAAAGTTATTAATTGAAATTCTCACAAACAGAAAGGAATTTATTTATTTATTGTTTAAATGTAGAGATCTTGAGAATTCTTTATTATTCTCAAAATATTAACTATATTATTATTATTATTATTATTATTTTAATGTAAAGACTTGGACCATTCTTTATTATTCTCAAGATATTAACAATAATTATCTGCCAACAATTTTGTAAGCCCTTTTAAATATTTAAGATTGTTATATAATCTATAAAAATAGTTGGCTATTCTTTCACATATAGTTTAGTTTTATTCCACACAAATCTGGATTAATACTTTTTCTTCAAAAATGGAAAGGACCATGTACAATACTGACATCCTAAAAGGAGGGAAACACGTCTCTGATCTAGATACAACAACATAAAATGATAATATAGATCGAAATATATTCTCTCTCCTTTCTCCGATTTAAATTGTAACTGGAACAAGAATTGTGCCTCGGTGCACATATATGTGGTGTTTACCAACCTTTTGTTTACTAACGTGGTTAAATTTTCTTACCAAATCAGTGATTTTTATATATTTTTATCAACATAGTTCATGGATCCAATTCTTGAGAAAGTAACAACCATTTTTTCAGGAATCAAAGAGAAATCCAAATGAAATTTCCAATCAAATGAAATTTCCAATAAAACAACAGCCCCTCTTAAGTAGTAAGAGGAAGGTATTCTCTCTCATCACATTCATCAACATATCTCCTCAAGTCATCATCACAAAGTTATCATCAGAAATGTTGCCATAATCTTCATCTTTTGGATCATCCAATAAAATCTCTAATCCTTTCTTATTATTCATACTAGTTATTTTTAGTTATTTTCAAGACCGAAATACTTTTCAACCTTCAATATTTTTTATTATATTTAAAACTTAACAAACACTCATAAATAATATTTTATCTTTAAATAATAATAATAATAATAATAAATAAACAAAAATACAAAAAATAAACAAATACCCAAAAGTCCTACACAAAATTTCTTCCTAACCTACAAGAAAAAGTGACAAAGTAACATTGCTTAAAAGAACCTTGAAACTAAAATATATAATACTATCTTATAAATTAAAGCTACAAAATATATAAATCAATTATAAAATAAAATAATCAATCAAAAAAATAATATACTTAACAAAATCAAAACTTAAATAATGTATGTCTCATTAATAAATGATTGTTTTCTTTAAATGTGTCTACTTATGAGGATTCTTTCTTTTTAGAAAAAATACTTTACTTAATAAATTTAAATTATTTTGTATCATTTAAGTATTTTATAATGAAAATCTCATGTTTTCCATGATTTTTTAAGGAAAATATGAATAGAACTTGTTACCAAGTAGTAAATTTAAATTATTTTGTATCATATAAATATTTTATAATGAAAATCTCATGTTTTCCCTAAATGTTTTAGGGAAAATATGAATAGCACATGTGACCAAATAGTCAGGTTGTTCAAAGAATTATCGCTTTTATTTTCTTGATAATTCAAAAAAAAATCTAGTTTGTTTTTTATGAGTCAATTTACATTTATTAGTGATGATTGTTGTGGATAACTAAGTTATAAACTAGTTAGAGATTGGAACTAGTGATAATTGTCTTCGATAATAAGTTATAAACTAAACATAGTATCTAATATTCCAATTTTTAAATATACTTTCAATTAAATTAGTATACTTTATCCAAAATTAAATCACAATTTCAATTGATATAATTTATCCAAAATTAAATCAAAATAATTTAGGGATAAATTTCCGAACATTACAAGTTTTGATGAGTTAACTTATATTCACTGATTGCAATTAGTGATAATTGTTCTCACTAAAGTTGACAAAATTTATATAAAAATAAATAAATAGAAAAATATTCTAAATTTGAATTTTCCAAGTGAGATAGATTTAAACAATCATCTACATTGCTTTTGTTTGTTATGCACCTGAACTCTTTTGCATAAGTATTAGTGGACATTCTATTTTCTACATCTTACCTCTTGTAGCAACAACTAATAACAAGGTTCTAAATTTAAATTTATCAAATAACATAGATTTAAACAATTATCTATATTTTTTTATGTGTTATGTATCTTATTTATTTAGCATGCATATCTATGAACATTCACTTTTCTACATCTTACCTCTTGTAGCAACAACTAATAGCAAGGTCGGGGACATTACCACTCCGTGGCTATTGTTATTAATCGTTTGCCTTCATAAAAAACGATGCATGGGTATGTTATGCATGTGGTATATTATGTAATTAAACCAAGGTTCTAAAACCTAAGTGTAGCGTGAGTCCTCCTTATTGAGCTCACGTCACTTCCAAATGAAAACATACGTTGCCTTACATTATAACCAAAACTTTTCATGCTTTTTCATGTAATGAGGTCACTGTCATGCCCCATCACCATTTACCCATTAAAAATTTACCTTTGACTTTGAATTTGACGTTTTTTAAATATTTTGACCAAGTGCCAAAATGTCTAAATTTAGCATTAAAATGTCACTCCGGTGCTTTGTTTGCTAAATGATAACTTTCGGGATACTTCGGCTGGCCGAAACATAGTGAAAGTGGATCCTAGGGTAAAGATGCTACTCCAGGATTGAAAATGAGCCCAACCATGCCGAAAACAAACTCCGGATCGCATATTTTTTACATTTTGAAATTTTCCAATTAAACCATTAAAAAACAAGAAAATGTTTTTTTCTCGGAATCAAACGAAACTCTAGGGGGACCTAGCACATGTTTATACGACTCAATCGGAATGCCGAACATATTGAAAAACATTGACACAAAGGCTCTAATAACCTCCCAAGGTCGAAACACCAAGACAACTACCCCAGCTTTGCAGGTCTGAGTGAAAAACTCGGAAATTATTAGTCGTTTGTTCAACAACCAATAATGACCAAGGGAAAAAACACTATGGGCTAGTCAGCTTGATGCTTAAGTCCGGAAAGCCAAGCCTTTTATAAAAAATTAAATGCTAGGACATTTTTTACAATTTCCCCAAGGGGGCATAAACATGTATTTACAAAAATAAAAAGTTTAGCCCAAAACTAGATAACTCTGGAGCACACTGAACTTCTGAACTCTGGAGATGAGAATTCATCATGCTCGATAACGGGCGGCTCACCGAAGTTCCACAAAGTGCAAAATTAGTGGATAACACCCACCTCTAGGAGTGGATAACTTATTCTTTTCCAAATGCAAATTGGATTTTGAGTGGTGACTTCAACATAGTGGAATATAAGGGTGATAAGGGTGGTGGTGCAGGTTTGGTGGTGTGTGGTGTGAAGAAGTAGACTTGGTCAAAATGTAAGGTTGCTCTTCAACTCTTTGGTACTAATTAGGGGGGAGGGTTGGACTATGGAGATTGGATCACTTGGTCCAAGTTTTGTCGAGAGAAAGAGAGGTTGCAAGTGAGTCTGGATAGGGTGTATGTCCCTTGAGATGATATATCCTTTTGTATAGGAGGGTTCAGCATGTTGATATATTGATTAATCTCATTAGATCAAATCACTGTGTCAATTCATATTTTCCTTTTAGTGGGTCTTGTGATTGATTTAAAACTAACTACCTTGTTATAGATGAGTGTCTCTCATTTGTATTGTCTAGGTTCCATGCTCTAGTTCATCATGCTTGAATCCTTGTTTGTGTCATGTTCAGGAAAGAGGTTCGATGTTATTGGTAAGAGGAGTCCATTTGGAGGCCTATCAATTTCATGTGTGGGTAGGGGCATATGATTGCTTGCAAGATTGGCTGTAAAAGAAACAACATTTATTCTCCTATGTTTTATCAAATTGGAAGAAGGTGGAGAGGTTCACATGCACAGTACCAAGAAAATAGTGCACACAAGCACCATCACACTAAATTACTGCTCCACAAATATGCAGATTGCATAAGTTTTGCACAAGTTTTTTTACTCATGAATACATTTTCTCTTGGTGTAAAGTCTTGATTCAGTTATTGTTCCTGGTTTTCCTGCTTATTTTGAGGGGGGGGGGGGGTCCCATGAGGTTTTCCCCATTTCGTCAGTTTGTTAAGCAATCTTTTTTTTTGCATTTAGATTGTATGGGTGACCTTTGGTGTTAGTTGCTAGGGCCTAGGTTGTCTAAGTTAGGATTAATGGATGGTGTTAGGATTAGTTAATTAATCCTCCCTTGACCACCATAGCCTAATTTCCATTTCCTAGCTTAGGAGTCTAATGCTACTTCGCTAGTGCCATGGGGAACTCATATGGGGTTACCTTCCACTTGTTGCGCTAGTTTACATGAGTTTGGTAGCTCTAAAGAGTAATCCCTATAATTTAGAAACCCACACTCAGTGCCATCAACAGTTGATCCTAGTCTATGTTTAGTCATGCTCCGATCAACCATAATTAGTTCACCTTTAGTCATTTTAGCACCACTTTTCCCTGATTTGTGGAAGTTGGGCGCATTTACTCACCTAACTTAGTTAGTTAACTAAATGTGAAGGGATTTAGTCATCTGGAGTTGCAATAGTGAGTCTCTAGTGGTGTTTCTCCACAGTTAGAGTTCACCAGAGTTAGTCCAAGTAGGTGATTTCGAATCCTATCTATGGCATTCAAATTCTTCTTATTGTAACACCATTGTATTACACACAGGTTAAAGATATTGGATGTAATGTTATGCTGACAAATTTGGTTTCCATGTGTGTGCAATATTGCCATGAATGTTTTATTGTTGTATATTGAACTCTTCCTCTCTCCTTCAACCTTGTTTGACAATTGAATTCACTCAGTCCTGATGATCCCCAGCTTTGCAAAATTAAACATCATGGTAAGCGATTTGTATAAACAAATTGAAAACATGTAATGTAGAATTTATAAAGTAATTGATCAAATTGACTTTATTTATTATTGGATTGAATTGAATTTGTAAAATAATTGGTTGAATTGACAATTTCAACTATATTGACACTTTCTAGTTCCTATAGAGTCTTTCAAAGAGAGATACCCATAACACAACGATATTACCTAAATTTCTAGCTTTGGTGCCATCCTCTCTCTACATTTCCCAACCTGTGTTTTTTTTCTTTCTATTTTGACATAGTTGTGGAAATTTTAGCAATTCATCTCCCTTTTATAGCCACAAAACCTCGCTCTTTAACCTCCATGAGTCCTCCTTTACTGCTAGTATTTTCCTTTTTGTTGTTGTTTTAGGGTCTTCAACCTTGCTCTCAAAGGATCGTCATTGTTTCCCTCGGTATCCTATGCATATACCTATGCAATTTTATTCTCAATCACGAGTAAGAATTTTTCATCATTTCCACACTTATTAAATGCAAAGGACAATACTATAGTCTTTGAATTTTTAGGATTGTTAACAAACTAAAGCCTAGCTCGATCCCATAAAGAGCCATCATAAATTTTCTTTAACTTTTATTCAATTTAGGAAATCATCATCCTCTAGCCGGGAGAGTCAAATTTAAATGGATTGACAAGTTTATGATCCTCTTTTGCAATATGGAGTGGAATAGGAAAATGGTCCAACTCTTGTCCAACCTCCATCCACGACTTGATCCCTCCAAGGTCATGCACAAAGGATGACGACACCATAAATCTATCCTATCGTTTTGCAACTAGTTCATCCCCGTTTCTCATGTTCCTTTAGATAGGGACCGATTTATTTGATTCCACATCCACTAAGATAGCCTCCTCAATTTATTTATAAAAAATAGACCAAAGGATTTACTCTCGCTTAAGTCCCCTAGATGTCAACTCTTTAAAACAACCAAAATTTCATAAACATTTATTATGTAATAACAGTTTTTGGTTTATGTAATAATAGTCCTTGGCCATACTGTATGTTTGTGTTGTGATAATGATAAGTCTTTAGCAAGTTCATGTACATTCTTTTTCCTACAGCTGATAGGAGAATTAAGCGATTTCTTAGCCCAATTCTTCAAAGAAATCTTGGTATTCATTTATTTTTGCTCCCAGATAAAACTAGGAGATCCTTCAATATAAGGAGACCAATAATTAGAAACAATTTGCCAGAATCCATCTCTTGCAATCCACAAAGGACTGAAGTGGAAGAGAATCAGACCAAGCTCCTCTGCTTCTTCAAAGATCAACGAGATGGGGTGGTGATCAGAGGTAAGTTTTGGCAGTATTTTAGAAGAAACAATATACTTCCCCTCCATAAAGGAGCTTTGAGCAAGAAATCTGTCTAGGCAGGAAGAGATGTTAGCTGCCCCAGCTCTGTGATTTGACTAAGTAAAATGACTTGATTTTGGTTTAAAATCCAGAAGATCATGGGCTTGAATCAAAGACTCAACAGAAGCTTGGAAAGGATCCTTTCCAAGCACTCCACCTTTTTTATCTTTAGGATCAAGAATGATATTAAGGTCACCTGCCATGATTACATTAGAGGGAGAGGAGGTCTCTAAAAAATTAGACAAAGAGTTCCAGCATTCTCATTTTTCTATAAAATTGACAGGGACGTAGAGATTGAAAAGAGCCAGCTGAATCTTGCTAGAATTTTTCTAGAGTTCAGTGTAAATCCAGTGATGAGTTACAAATGTGTTATTCAAGAGAATTTTTTCTTCATACCATAGAGTTGCCAACCCACCAGAAGAGCCACGCAAACTGACTGCAATACCAACATTCAATTTCCACTTAGTTCTACTAAGGGAGAGAAGAGTTTCCTCGTCAATTTTCGTCTCTTGGAGCATAATAATATCTGTTGAATACAATTTCAATAAGTCTTTAACAACTTCTGCTTTATTAGTATTTCCCAAGCCCCTACAGTTCCAAGAGACGATCAACATTATTTACTGGTGGAAGAGGGAGTTATTACTCCCTTTGGGGGTATGGTTCACTTACTTCTTCCAAGGGATATTTCGATGGTTAAATGGGAGCCCTGCATCTTTTGTCTCTCAGCCTCTTCTTCTCTTGCTTCCTTTCTAGATTTCCTACCAACCTCTTGGAGATATGCTCAATGGAATCATCATCAGAAGAACCAGAAGGAACAACCAATTTCTTGTTTAATATTTATGCGTAAGAAGAAGAGGGAATGACTTTAGCTTGAGAGGAATGAATTTCCTATAAGACTACTCCTCCACTAAGAAATCCTAAATTTGGTCTAAATTGATCCAGTGGACCGGAAGAAGGATGAGATTCCTAAATATAAACATTGCTAATGAGTTCTAAAGATGGGCCAGTTTGTTCCAAGGGACCAGAATTTAATTTCAATTCATCATCATGCTCATTCAAACGCTGAATTTCACCTTCTTCCAAAACAAGATCAGAGGATTTTAAGATTGCAAACTGGTTAGGTGGGATAGAGGAATGACATTTATTACCAACAATAGATACATCATTCCTAAGCTTTGAATCTTTACCTTTCTTACTATTTTCTTGGATGGATTTGCCTCATTTCTGAAGCTGAGTCCACTACTCGGCATTAACTTTTTCGAGTTCTTGTTCTTATAATATTTTTTTGCAATTACAACCGAAGTGACCATAACAATGGAAGAATCAACACTTGAAAGGAAGCTGCTCATAGTCAAGCTCCTTAATATGGGACCATTCAGCTACTGTTAGCTTGATCGCCTCAGGCAGACCTATTTTCAGATCCACTTAGACACAATCCTTGCACACGAGTATTGATCTTTTATTTCCACTCTATCAATATACTTTCCAAGCTTATTCCTGATAGTCTTGAAGGAATCAGAGTTGCAACAGTGTAAGGGTAAATGAGGAAGCCTAAACCAAACTAGAACAACATACATAATATCTTGAGTAGGGTCAAAGTATGGAGTCCACTTGTTCAAGCAGATACCCTAAGGCCCCATGAAGTATGGCCCTTTACGAAAAATAAGGTCACGGTCCTCAGCTGAGTCAAAAACAAACACAAAGTAACCTCTGTCGACCAGGTGACTTTGAATTCCTTCCATTACCAAGGGCCTCCAGTTTCTCTGAACCCAACCTCCAATAGCCTTGGGAGAAGGCCAAAGTCCAGTAAATTTACCTATGAGCCCTCTTTCTGCGAGATTTAAAGCAGTACGAAAAAGTTGTTCAACAGGAAGTTCAACATACGAGATGTCTGCTTTCTTCACAAACCTTTGAGAACTTGGACCTGCTTTCCTCTTACCAAAGGATACGATAAGACGCTTGAATGCATCAAGTTCAAGTGGCAGAGGAGGGGGAGGCCCCCCTCCATCCTCTATCAAAGAGATTGGACTCCAAACCAACGCCGATCTAGATGCAGCAAAGGGAAACCACCTAATCCAATCTCGAGGCCACAAGATTTAGAGGATCAAGGTTATGAAAGAAGAACCACCAGAGAACATTAAGCTCCAAAAAAAATCTAACAAACCCAAGAGCGAGAGATATCTGCTCACTTCAAAGCATGCATGAAAATACAACGAAAAGAAAAGCAGGCACAAACCAATCTGGAACCAGCACGCCACCAGGAGATGTAACAGCGAGGCAACCTGCAAACAAGAAGCCAATCGGGCCTTCCACAGTCAGGGATGAACAAAACACCTCCGAGCGATTACAAACAACACAAGAATCAACGACTTCGACCAGGCATGCACCAAACCAAAGCCGAGATAAGGCAACAGGAAAGAAAAAATTTTAAAATTTTCTTGGAGCGAAAAAGGGTCTGCCCTTAAACTTCCAGAATAGAAATTCCATTCTTGACATCTTATTATAAAATCTTATTTAAACAGTCCTCTAACTGTAGTACTGAAAACATCGGAATCCCTAGCCAACTGAAGTAAAGACGAAAGAACCAAGACCAAAAATCCTTGGAAGGTAGGTACTCCAAAGAATGAACAGTAATCCATACGACTAGGATATGTATCCTCGAATAACGAAAAACACCAAAAAAAATTTAAAAAAACCCTGACATATGCATCAAATAAATCATTAATCTAAGGGTCCTAGAGACAAAGTCCATATCAATCAAAAAACATGGTGACCTAAGCCCGTAACAAACCCTTCACTATGTCTTTTAGTATGGCAAAGCACTATCTTTGTGTATAACACCATTGACGTAATGATTGTGACATACTAATACTATTACTTGTGATATACCTAAATATATTACCACTAATCTCATATTATTATAAATAAACAATTATTACGTAGTAATAAGCATATGTTATGATATATATTTATATTGTAATAATGATGTGTCATTTATTTTCCTAAACGATATAACATTTTATCTCAACATATATTTATCACATCGAGAGGATCTAGGTGGTCTACAACTCAATATGGGGAGATGTTGTCACGTATACGTTACATTACCAAAAATAAAAAGTAATTAAAAAATTCATGTCATAAAATAAAATAAAAATTTATGAATAGTAATATTAAAAAATCCATCTTGACCTAGAAAATAAAAAATTTAAATTTAAACTTAGATATCTCAAGTCAAAGAGGAATCAAATTTATTCAGTTTAAAAAAAAAAACACCTAAAAAAATTGAATCCCTCCCCATACTTGATACTTGATAGATTCATACCTGAAGATAAAGTCTATGCCAATAAACATTCAATTTTACCTTTACACTCTCATTACACTATAATTTACAGTAATGTTAAAAAAAAAATTATCAACTATATTGATGTTGAAAAGGCATAACATAGATATGATGGGCCTTGATCCTTGATGTCAAGGTGTTTGATAAAAAGCATCGGTTGACCACTGAATTCACACTTGTTCGACCTCAAAGTTTAAAGGAAAATATTAATTCAAAAATAAAAGAAAGTGAATTTATTTAAGACATATCAAAGCAAATATTAAAAAGTCAAATAAGCTTGAGAAAGTTACGGAATAAAAGCCAAGTACCGTTAAAGTAAAAAAAATATGAAAAGGAACGTTACGAAGTTTTAAATTAGTTATATGTACATATACTAGCATACCCCAAAACGGGAAATGAAACATCGAAGAAAACTTTAATATGTAGCAAAATAAGAGAAAGTTGTGTATGTACATAATATAATTTTATGTGTTGAAAGCAAGTCTAACTAATTTATGTAGTCATAGTAGTTGATGAAATTGAAAGGAAAACTTTATTGCAAGTACCAATAAGCAATAAATAGAAACTCATGTAAAAGATGACAAGTAAAATGAAATGTAAATTAATTCGTCATACGAGAAAGTATACATATGTGACTAAAACAACAAAAGGCTAGGTAGTGATCAAGTTTGACTCTAATTATATTGGAAATCAACACTGGTATTTTCATTTGGTAAAGGGAGTGTTGGGATTGAAAGTTGCAATTTTAAGTGTGAAAGGGACAAAAAATGAAGGAGTGCCTCTTCCTTTTTCGAAGTGAGACATATGAAGTGTCTTTCATCTTTTCATAGCATTCGAAGGAGGATGATGATGCAATTCACATTCATTCTAATGTTGTAGTGCATGGCATTGCTATGAAGGTGAAACATTGTTGTTCATTGTTACCAATGGCAATGGTTGACATTACATTTAACCTTCTTCCTTAAATATTGAACATTAAAAATATATATTTTGTATTTTAGTGTGAAATGTATATTTGAGATAGCATTACAAAATGAATACATCTAAAGTTAGTAGACTTGAACTTTATACAAGTATATTAACTTTACAAGTCTTACCTCTTTCGCATGTCATCCTTTTGTAATGCTATCTCTCAATTGATGCATTGAGTATAAATGTAAGGTATGTCATTTTTACAAAGCCATAAATAAGTGTGTGCATTGAGTATAAATGTAAGATATGTCATTTTTACAAACAAATGTTGTACAAAAACTTAGTCTATGTTTAAAATTACTTTATTTTTGGAATGTTAAATTATGGTTCCACGCTCTCTATAACAACCTCCAACAACTCTACTTTCTATCCCACAACTCTACTTTCTATTAATTAAAATAAATATGTAAACAGTTATACTCTTTACAATCTACCATTTTCTTTTCTTTGTATATTTAATTACATATAAAGTTACCATTCTAATTTTCATGAAAATTTAATGATTATAATGAAATTGCATATTAAACTATAATACAATCGTTTTTAATGATGCAATGTTGATCTTAATATTTTTTTGTTATCATTTTAGTTAAAACTTATAAAAGCCAATAAAAATTAAACAAATTTCAAATTGGAAAAAAAACATACAATTTAAAAATGTGATATATGGGGTTAAGAATATTATTATAATTTTTTTTTGAAATATAGTTTACATATATAATGTTTGTTTAATAGAACACTTATTTATTAAACATTGTAATATACAATGGTTTATGATACTTATCTACACAAAAAACCTTCTTTATTAGTGGATAGCTCTATTTTTAGAGAAAGAAAGATTAAATAATAATAATAATTAATCATTATAAATTGAGAAAATAGGAGATGATCGTCATTCACCAAATAATCTAGATGATCATTTTTTTGCCTAGAAAAACTAGAAGTTCTGAAATTAATGTTGACTGATCTAAATGACCATTTTTCCTGCCCATAAAAACTTGAAGTTCTGTAATAGAAGAAAATTATGGACATGCAGTTATTTTATGGTGAAGAAGCAAAAGTTATAAAAAATGTGTAATAGGATGAGGATAAACCAGAGGTAAATTCAAAACTTGAAGATTAAGGTTCCACCAAAGAAAAAATATGTGAGTTTAAGGAGAATCTACTTAAAAATGAAAAGAACATCATAGATTAAGTAATTTTGATGTTCTTTACCAAAAAAAACCAGGATAAAATGATTCCCATTTAACATAATTAAAAAAATATATAGCAAAAGAGGAGTCCTCATTTACTATAATTAGAAAAAACAGAATTAAGGAGTGAACTAAATTTTAGATGATTTGCATTTTGTTTGGCTGTTTCTGTTATTGGCAAACAAATTTGCAATTTCTGTTGTTGGAAATGTAATTTTGTCAGTAAAAATGGATTATCCAGATTACCTAAGAATGGATTACCCCGAATAAAGTCTCATCGATTCACATATTGATGTGTGTAGGTAATGCATGCTCTACAAATCATCGTATGAAAATACCCAGGATTTTCCGTCTCGTTTGGCTTCGGGTTTGACGACAATGAGACGGGAAATTTCTTTGTGTATTGCTTCCAAGATGCCTACAAAATGTTTACATGTACCATAATCCAGATATTTACATATGGCGATTTTAATACGAACTACATATACAAAATTTAACACAATGAATTTCTATTTACTTGCGATTCATCTTGCCATAATATTTCTGTTGCACTCCCCGACACCTATAGAAGCCTTAATTCTTCATTAGATTCCAGGAAGGTAGAGAAGAATTGGGATGTTTGTTCAAGTAAATCCATATGAGATTCAGGGACTTCATCGTCATTATATTGTGTTCCAAGAGAGAAGCTTCAATATCAACAAGTTGCAACCTCGTCATTTGAATACCGTCAAATGCATCATCTTCATGATAATCAATAAGCACCATTCTATTTACCCACACGGTAATTATGTATCCAATCATCAATACTTATACAAGATTATTGCAATAAATCATCAATAATGATTATTTCTGTCCAATGCCAAAGTTGATGGGGGAAGAGCTATCAGCAACATCTCTTAGCCAACTTTCATAGTTTGTCATACATATTTGTATTGTTCCAACCATCTACTTCCACAGTTTCCATGTGACATTTGACGGTCATGCATATCATCTGAAACACAACTGTGTAGATCCACCAGACACTTGGTTTGTACATTTGAAAACCCAAACTCTGTGAGCCAGAAAGACGTTGCATTGGAAAACACGTGGGTGGTTTGAAGGTTGGTTGGGATTTAAAAAATCAACAAGCCAGGTTGCCACCATGGTTTTGAAAAAAAAAATATTCGGCAATGAGCTCTACTAATGGAGCTAACCGAACTTGCGGAACTTGAAAAGGAAAGAAAAACTTATGCAAGTTTGAAGATTGAAGAAAGGTTTATGGGAGTCTAATGAGCAGTCATATATATATATTATTTTTGCAAATAAATGTAACAATAAGAAAATGACTTTGTGTTCATTGGATTGTAATTTCCAGTTTCATATATCAAAGCTTACGACTCAGAGGGCCTCCACATTCCATCATGATGGTTTTGGGATCTACAAGGAGCGAAGGGCACCATGTATTTGCCTTTACATGTAGTGCAGAAAAAAGTAGAAAGAAATTCAATGGAATTGTTACGTCTACCAAAACTTGTGCCCCTTGAGCTACAATATGTGCACGGAAGGGGGTTGGCTTATGCATCCATTACGTCATTAAAACTAAGCAACAAGATACCAATGGACATCCTGACTACATACTATTGATATTCAATACGAAGATTGACTTGGGATAATAAAAACTGGAAACAAAATAATTTCTTCACTTGTTAACCTTATATGCCATTCAATGATCTTCAATACATGAGATTATAAGACGACCCACGTGAATGGTCGACAGGAAAAATGGTGTCGCTTGTGCAAATTATGATGTGCAGAAATTTTGATGTCTCGCATAGTTCAAGTTTCAATTTCAAAGGTATAGTGTCTCCATGTCTAGGTCACGTCTTAGTTTCAAAGGTATAGTTCCTCCACATCGAGGGGTTTCGAGGTTCTCTAAAGCTACCTAAAACTTGGAAAACTCCTATAACTATTCCCCTTGGATTTTTGGACTTTTTTGCTTTGTAAGATTACATTGGAATTCAAAGGATCGAGGCGAAAACATTGACTTATTCACTCAATGTTTTCAAATTTAAAAACTTTATGTACAAAATCCTTTTGGAGGAAACTTATTTTCACTTATGTGGCGATTTAGAAGTTTGATGTAACTTATTTTCACTTATTTTCCTAGACTTTCTTTCGTCACATAAAATTATATTATCTACACACAACTTTCTCTCATTTTTGAAACATATTGAAGTTCTCTTCAATGTTTCATTCCCCTATTTGGGGGTATGCTAGTATTAAGTATAGAATAGGTTAACAAAAAAACATTTCAAATTCTATGTAATTTCTATCATCATGGAAACAATTCCATTATTATACAACGCACAAATATTATCTTTAAATTCAGTGTTCTTGACAAAAACCTCCTCTAATTAAAATCTAAGAAATATAGTTTCCTTTCATAGGGAAAAAATATATATTTAGGATAAGGATTGAATGGTTTTCCTCTGCTCTAATGTTAATTTTCTGAATTTCCACTCCTCTTTACATTATAGTTTTTTTGCTAGGACAACCACCTCTCAATATTTATAACCATAGTTTAATTTAAAATTCATTTTTATAATGGGGCATCAGTGCCATAGTTATCAAATTTGTCTATATAAAACTACGAAATTCAGAAATTTGATAACTCAAATTGAATGTCAATAGTTTGGTGAAATTTGACATGGTTTCCTAACGAAACTTTGATGGTGGCGTTGAAGAATCTGGTGGAATCTTAGGGTTCCCCCATGGTTCTTATCTTACATATGTGGTAATTTAACTGAAACCTATTTAGGATCTTCACAATTGATCCCTCACCTCTTCATAAGGAATTGAGTGGTTTCGTTCCTTCCTCACCTCCAGTGTGGCATGTGAAATTATGTTTTCGACATCTTTGAGGTTTGTTTCTTTTGTGAGAGCACAACTTCGAGCATGGATCCCAACTTGCTATTGATTTAGACATGGTTAGATTTATCAAATGAGCACTCGGTCAAGTTTAGGTATCTCCTCAACTGGAATCATTGGTTGGTCGAAATCGAGAGGGTAAATACCATGTTTGAAGAATTTGACTTGAAATCACTCCTTATCCACTTTTTATCCACTACCATGTTTTTGTCTACAACATGGTCTCTTCTTCAATTAATAATATGGAAGGGTTAGTTGACATGATGTGTGACATCTTTAGGAGGTTTAATATATCTATCATGCATTAGTTATGAAAACAAGGAGTAGCAAAGAAAGAAACCACTCTTATAGAGAGAGGCATGTCAAAGATGGACAAATTCAAGTTGGAATGGGTACATATAAGTGATATTTTTTTAAATGTCATTGTTATATGTTATATACCATGTGAATATTGAAGTAAGTTTGTTTCAATCTACAATTTTTGATGTATTTTTTCTTAGTTTTCTTGGTTTTAAAATAAAGAAAAGGAGCTAAGCTTTGTATTACTATGTGTAATAATGTTTGAAGGAAATTGGGTTGGGAGGGATGAGGCTAATAGGCCTTGAGAAACAAATATGGTATTTTGAGTGCTAAGGCTAAGAAAGGAATCTTCTATCCAAATTTATATCATATTGTACTAAATTCCAATCCAAAATCAAATTCAAACATAATAACTAAAACTAATATCATTTAATATATTCCATTGTTTTTTAACTAAAATTAAAATCTCAAAATTAACCTATATGCTACTATATTCAAAGAAATTAGTTTTGATGGTTAAAAATATAAGGAAAAAGTATCATATTGTATTGATTGCATAGGGTGAAGATTTTGAAAAAAGGTAAAATTAAGAAGATTTTGTATTCTATGAAATTAGTTTTTATGGTTTTAAATATATATAAAAAAAAGTATCACATTGTATTTAAAACCTCAATATTAACCTATATAATACTATATTCTATTAAATTAGTTTGTATACTTAAATATATAAAGAAAAAGTATCACACTGTATTGATTGCATACTGTAAAGATTTAAAAAAAAACTAAAGTTATGAAGATTTTGTATTCTATAAAATTAGTTTTTATGATCTTAAATATAAAAAAAATGTACATTATATTGATTGTATAAGATAAAAATTGTGAAAAAACTAAAGTTAAGAAGAAATAAAATGATTACTCACATAAATCTAAATTCAATGTGCCCTTATTCTCATGTCTTATTATGCATCATAATATCAAGACAAAGTAGTCACTATTTCCCTACGGAAATGGTATGATCTAACTTTTTAGTTTGATGTTGAAGCAAACCGATGCACTAAGATCTAACTTTTTTGTTAGAGTGATTCTCATGAAAGCATGTGCAATTTATGGCATTCTCAAAAGTATTTGTAAATGAACCCACAAATGAGAAATCGTCATTGGCCTTTCCTAAAAGCATGTAGGGAGGGAACGTGAGATGAAAATCATGATAAATCGAAAATGAAGAAGAAGAACATATTTTAACATCTGCAAGGCTAAAAATAGCCTATGGGACAAACAAACATATTTTATTTATAAAACTGCAACACATTCACATATCTGACCTTCCATTAAATATGACAAATTCGATGCCACAAAGAATCACTTAAGTCGTATGGTATAAATTATAATTGGACATGTATGATTAGAAGAAACTACATATAGAAACCTCAAGACTTTCCCATCCATAGTTCAGAAACCTGATCATGCAAACACACAAAGATGGAAAAATTTGAGTACTGAAGCATACCACATAAAATTGTGTTGATTTTAGCATCACATTCTGCAATCTCACTATGAAGTTATTTTGTTCGAGATTGGTACTGTAACTGGCAAGTAAATAGATCATCAAAGTAAACAGATCATCCAGATGATATGAGACGAAGGACAAATCTAGGCCCTACGATGCATTGGAATTCTAAATAAACCCTTTTGAGCCTGCATCATATAGCTTTGGCCTGAAATATGTAATCATAATCAGGTTAATTAATGTAAAGGAAATTGTTCGATGAGGTGACTAATGTGGTAGAAAATGGGAATAGCAAATTAAAAAATCTGAAAAAAAGGTTATATTCTTGGTGGCCAACCATTTAAATTATCTACTATATAACAGAACACGGATTAGACTTTATCAACTGGATTACCTAAGAATGGGAACCAGGGGGTCCTCCTTATCTTCCTGTCGGGTATTATTGATTGAAAACGGAAATTATCGTGACATAATTAATTGAGTAGGCGATGAAGTTTACCTTAAAGAGTTGAGAAATAATCCAGGAAGGCAGCTAGCTCTGTCGAATGTATGAGCCTAGAAACTTAGTAGGAAAAACCCACTAAATTGTGCAGTTTTTAAATTGGTTGATATGAGTAACCGAGATTTTATAAAACTTAAAATTACAGGAAAATAAAATGTGTACACCGTCATTAAATTTTGACTTGACACATCGTAAAGGATTCCTCATGTTGTAAGCATTCCAAGCTCATCCAAGAATGCAAGGTCATGCTGGAGAATTTCTCTGCCACACAACCACCCGCGGAGCAGCAAGAATAATAGATAGAAAGTCCATGAAGTAGCAAGAACAACAGACATAAATTCCATCAGTCAGCTCTCTTGTCGACGGGGTTGTTTCCTTTAGCTTGGTCGATGCAAAAATCATACTGCAACCTCTAATTGTGGCCTGTGATTATGGTTTCCTCAAAATTGCGGAACCCACACTAGACTGCATACAAAAATTTATAGGGCGCGGTTACATCAGGACAAGGTTGATACAATCAGGAGATGCAGTGTTAAATTCGAGTTACGAGAAGCCAGAATCATTTAATGAAGTGATGACATGGGGATCCTTCTCGTAGGCCGTCGACAGATGACGAAGCCCAGAGAGGAACAACCCCTTAAATAACACCTTTTGGTGTAATAAAAGTATTCAATAATATAATATAATATAAATAATAAATAAAGTAAAACTATTAACGTGTATGCAAAGGAAAATGGAAAAAAAAGGCTACGAGGTTTGAAAATATATATATATATTAATGTGTATGAAAAGAATTTTTTTTTTGTGGCATTTCACATTGCAAGTGTATATTTATGGCATGGAGGAAGATACAAGTACGAATTGGAAGATAGAGGAATTCTTGAGCGTCGCTCTCAGGCCTCTCTTGCAACTCCATGGCGATGTACACCCTCTTCTCTGAGCTGATAGATGGGCTCACCTTGGAACGGCATGGTCTCCGGGCTCTTCGTTTTACAAAGGCGTTACCTTTGTGTGCCCATCTACATCTAATATGGCCTGCATTTAGTAATGATGCTATGAGTTGTTTTTCCACCTGCACCTTTACCTGCTTTTTTCTCTCTGAAGCATAGTTTTTTGGGTTTCCGGATAGAGGGTTTCTTGCTACTTGCCTTTCCCTAAGATTCTCCTGTCCTTAGGGTTTACTCTGTCTTAGGGTTTCTCTATCTTTGGTGGTGGGTACCAGCTTGTAGCCTTACTTGGAGTCCCTCCCCTTCACTGCGGGACTAGTACCAACCAAGTTTATTAAAAAGTGGGAAGGAATCGTTGTTTTCGGCTGCGTTGGTTGACGTCGTTTCTCACCACCCTTGCATGGGTTTTCTCCTCCTTTTCTTCCGTGGGATTCTTAAGGTACAGGGTTGACTTTTGTTTCCTAATTTGGAGGATTTGTTGTCCTGAAGGTTCGATCTTCAAACCCTTCTAGTGGTTTCCTCGGTCCTGTCGGTAGTCATGTCGGTCTAGTGGCTTTCTTCGTTGACCTTAAACCCTACAATGGGCTGTGACTTAGCTTCTTTCTTTGGAACGGGGTAACGGCGGGGTTGGATTATTGTTTTTTCTTGGTTTACTGATTATTTTCTGACCTATAAACCCTCCTCGGGCTGTGACTCAGCTACTGTTTTTTGACCTTAAACCCTTCTTGGGCTGTGTCTCAACTCTTGGTTCATTGGAACGGGTTTGTGGTGGGTTTGGTTTACTATTTTTTTTCTTCCACCACCTTCTTTCTGTCGGCTGGGGGTTTGGAGCCGTCCCTCGAAGCTGTGACTTAAACCCTTGTCTCTTCTGCAAAAGTTTTCTTTGGTAATGGTCTTTGTTCCTGTGATTATTATATCATCCACTATCTTAAGGCTGTTTTGGTCTCAGGGGAATGTGACTTTGGTTTCAGCACAACGTACTGGGGGAGTTGGCTTGAAGGGACTTTCCCTATGGCAGAATCGGCCCTACAAAACCGTTATCATAGAAAGCGTAGGACAAAGTGCATTAAGGCACATGAGGAACGCTATCGTTACGTTCTGGGACATGATATTTTCATGGATCGCGTCACGTCCCTGTGCTCACATGCACTAGTTGGTAGATTGGAGTACTGTCGAATGAACAAGCCTTTCTTGGGTCAATTGGGCCTCAGAAAACTGGAAGCCTCTTTTTGATTATGTTCCGACCATCAGTTTGCTATCGAATGGCTGGATATTGTTTGTATTCCTTGATTCTAAACACTGCACTCGGGTTCTTGAAGGCATTTGGCGTATTGGAAAGGGCTCTTTGGTTCTTGGACGCTGGCACTCAAAGTTCGATCCACTGGAGAGAGGATCTCCAAACGCCATCTGTGGGTCCTTTTACTCCATCTCCCTTTTCCCTTGTGGAGTAGACAGGTACTTGAAGGAATCGGGAACACCATTGGGAGGTTTGTTTCTGTAGAAGACGATTTTCACCTGGTATACGACAAAAGGGTGGCAAAAATTCTTGTTGAACTGGATATTTCACGAGGACTTCTGACAGAAATAGAAATTTTATGCAATGAACGATTGTTGGTTCAGAGGCTCGATTATCTGCACGTGCCCTTTAGATGCAGCTGCTGTCGCTCTATGGGTCATTTGAGGAACACATGCCCAGATAGACTTGAAGGAGGCTTTACTTCGGAAACTGATGAACCTGGATCGTTCAAGTCCCCGGCCCTTCCTGCAGAAGGTCTTCATACTCCTCCAGGCTTGTCATTTGACTCATCTCCGCCCTCTGATTCTATTCCAGACTCCTTTCTAGAGGCTGTGGACAATCTGATACAGTCACATCGTAAATCTGCACCCCCCCTCCCTACTCATTCCATAGAGGAGGGACCTCTTTTGCATTCGACTACCCCTTCCTGCTCAGCTTTGAATCCCAAACATGCCCACTCCTTAAAGGACTCAGAGGTACCCCCTTCTTTTCACAACTCTGTCAACATCTTTACTCCCCACTTGCAGTCTCCCCCGCCGGACTCGGGCCTTCCTGCATTAGACTCGATAGAGGAGTTCCCCCCACTTATACCTAATGCTCCACCTTCCGGACAGGTCCTTTCCCCTCATAGTCCCACCTCCTCCCCTTCTTTCTCTGATCCATCTCTTAAAAAATCTCTCTCTATCTTCACAGCTTCCACCCCTTCCTCTCCTTCTACCCTTCACCTTAACTCCATAAGATTCACGAACATGACTGTCAGAAAACCTCCTAAAGGGAAAAAATATTTCAAGGCAGATCTCTCCTCTGCTTCTCCTCCCTACATATTACTCTCTGTCAGAATTAAAGATGCGGCCAGAGGCATCTCTTCCAGGGGTCTTAGAGCATTGTCACCCCCAAAGGATGTTTCCTGATGCTAATTCTATCCCTTAACACACGTGGTTTGGGAGGTAAGACCAAATCCCTCAACCTCCGCGCTCTCTTCAAATCTCTCAATCCGGATTTTATCCTCCTGCAGGAAACTATGTGCAGTAAAGTCCCTGCTCTTTATTCCTTCTCGAAGTTACTCCCCTCCTAGGAATTTTGTGATGTTAGTGCCCGTGGGCTCTCTGGGGGCCTCCTCTCTGCTTGGAACCCATTAAAGGCAAACTGTAAGGCATTTCATACTTGCGCAGGAATCTTACTCCAGGATTCTATACGAGGGATGCCAGATCCCCTCAACATTCTTAATGTCTACGGTCCATATCGTGATCGTGAACTTTTCTGGGACAATGCTAGAGGTGGTCTTCTCAATTTGCCGCATCTTATCATTGGTGGGGATCTTAAACTCACTCTCCGCTCGTCTGAAATATGGGGAGTCAAGGCCTCCTTGGACCCACTTGCAAATAACTTTCTATCGCTCTTTGAGTCTGTTGGACTTGTGGATGTGGCTCCTTCGGTATCAGGGCCTACGTGGCGCAATAATAGATTAGGGATTGAGGGCATCAGTAAACGCCTCGATCATTTTCTTATCTCTAACTCCCTGATCCCCTCTTTGGGGGTTTTCAAGTCTCGGACCAAATGCTTGGACCTCTCGGACCACTTTCCTATTTGTTTTGAATGGAGTAATCTAAAAGGTCCCTTTGATTATCCATTCAAGTTCAATCGTTCCTGGCTTGATGACTCGAACTTTATTGATTGGTTTATGTGCTGGTGGTCCTCATCCTCCAAAGCCGATTCTCTGTTTGATATCGAGGACCTTTGCCTCACCCTGTGCAAGCTAAAATTTGCTACTAAAATATGGACTAAGGACAAATTGGCTAGTTTGGACACCAAATCCACTAATTTGGAGATTGCCATCGAATCTATTCTCTCTGGTCCTTCTAAAGGCATTCTCACTATGGAGCAATTTTCTCATCTGCCCCACCCAAATGCCAAAAGGCATAGAATCTTGGAACACTTCCATCTTACATGGCAGTTGAAAAGCAGAATCAAATGGGCTCTTCAGGAAGATGCCAATACAAAATTCTTCCATACTGTTGCTTCGGGAAGAAGAATTCATAACACAATTTGGTCTCTTGAAGACCTCGAGGGCAATCTGATTGAGAATGAGGTTGCTCTAAAGGAGTTGGGCAAAGCTCACTTCTCTGACATTTATAAGGATGATGGATCTACTAGTCTAGAACACCAACTGAAAGTGGTCTCCCTCTTCCCTAGACTGATTCCCAGTGAGCACTCTTCTCTCCTCTCTCAGCCGGTTAATCTTTCGAAAATTGAACTCTCTCTCAAGGATTTTAAAAAAGATCGTAGCCCTGGCCCGGACGGTTGGCTTGTGGAATTTTACTTGCACTTTTTCGATCTCCTTAGCCCTATCCTCTTAAAGGCTATCGACCTGACTAGGATTTCGGGCTTTATTCCTCCCTCATTGAACTCTACTTTCCTTGCTCTTATCCCTAAGAAGGACAAGCCTCAGACTTTTTCCGATTTCAGGCCCATCTCCTTATGCAACCTCCTCTACAAACTCACTGCTAAAATTATAGCTGGGAGGCTAAAGCCCTTTCTGGATTCGGGTATCTCTTAGGAACAATTTGGTTTTCTTAAAGATCGTCAAATTTCTGAGCCCATTGGTATTATGCAAGAGGTTCTCCAATCAGTCAAGACTAAGAATCTTTGTGCCTTTGTTCTTAAACTGGATCTTTCTAAGGCATTTGATCGTGTGGACTGGACATATGTCAGACTGATCTTGATACAAATTGGTGTCCCCCTTCTCACTGTTAATTGGATTATGGGATGTCTCTCTACTGTCAATTTCGCAATCCTGATCAATGGGACTCCTTCGACTTTTTTCACAGCCTCCCGTGGAATCCGTCAAGGATGTCCTTTATCCCCCGTCCTTTTCATCCTTGTCATAGAAGGCCTTAGTCTTCTCATTCGGAATGCTAGATCCAATGGTCTCATTAATGGTCTCATTCGGGGCATAAAATTCTCGCCCTCTCTCACTCTTTCTCACCTCCTCTTTGTGGATGATATGATTCTGATGGGCTCTAGTACTCTTTCAGATTGATCGGCTTTTGATGTCATCCTTGAGACCTTCTGCAAAGCGTCGGTAATGAAGATTAACTTTGAAAAATCTTGTTTTCCCTTTTACAATTTTGATACTGAAAGCCAAAATGCCTTTACTAAAGCTCTGCCTTACAGAATGCTGCCCCTACAATCTGGTTTCAATTACCTTGGTTTTTTCCTGAAACCACTTGGTTACAGAGTTAACGACTGGCTTTGGATTCTTCAAAAAATGGAAAAAAGGATCAGTCACTGGACATATCAGTACCTCTCCCTTGGGGGAAGATTAGTCCTCGTTCACTCTGTTTTGTCAAGTATCCCTGTTTATTGGATGGGACTTGCTCCAATCCCAGCCACCATCTTACAGAAGCTAAGAAGAATCATGTTTAATTTCTTATGGGGCTCCACTGACAGCAAAAGAAGGTTTCATTTGGCATGCTGGAGAGACCTCTCTTGGCCCAATAAATTTGGGGGATGGGGTATCAAAAACCTTCACTGGTTCAACATTTCATTGTGTCTCAAAAATATGTGGAAGGTTCTTCACTCAAATGGCCTGTGGTTTCAAGTTCTCCATTCCAAATATTTAAATTGTTCTTCAGTGGTCGATTGGCTCATAAGGAAAAGATTTAGCATGCGATGTGCCTCTATTATTTGGAGAGGGTTTATATAGACCCTTCCATGGATGGGCATTCATTTGGCTTGGCAAGTAGGGGATGGTGAAAATGTTCTCCTTGGAATCGACCCGATAATCGGTCTTCACTCCTCATTCAGCCTTCCTGAGGATCTGAGATCATATCTTGAAGATTTGAATATCTGCACTCTAGCGCAGGCCCGTAATTCTTTTCAGCATGCACAGAGTTATTGGCTATCTGCAGAGGACTTAAACCTCGGGGGAACTTATAATATTTTGTGGAAGAATTATACTGAAGGACTAACGGGAGCTGGCATACGACTCTCTAACCAAGCTGATGATCTTTTCTGGACATATAAAAGGAACACAGGTTCTATTACTGCCAAGGATGCTTATGACAACATTGTCAGTTCTCACATGCACCTGGTGTCAAATCTAGTAGACTCTCTTCTTTGGTCCACAGCTCTTCCCGTTAAAATCTCTTGTTTTATTTGGCTCTCCCTCAGGAACAGGATCCTCACCTAGGAGAACCTTCAGAAAAAAGGTTTTTATGGCCCTGGTATATGCGTCCTTTGCTTTTCTGAAGAAGAGACAGTCGAGCATCTATTTAACAGCTGTAAAATATGGAGAACGGTCATTGATTCTGTTTGTGATCTACTTAATTTCACAGCTTTATCTCCTTCTGTTTCTCCAGGAGATATGATCAGAGGTTGGATAGGGAATTTGCCTAGGAACTCGCATTTCTCTACGCTCCCTTTCCATATGATGTGGATCATTTGGAAGGTCCGTAATCGGGCCATTTTTGAAGTGAAAAAAAGGAACATCTACAGTCTGATCCAGCAAATTATCTCTACTGTCCAAGCTGCTCCGGTGCTGACAGTCTCTAAATTGAAAAAAAGAAGAAACATGGGACTGCCCCCCTGCATGGATTACCCCTGTGGTTTTATGGATGGAGCATCTAACAGTATGATAGCAGGAGCGGGTTACTGCATTTATATTAATGAGTTTCATTGCTTGGAGTTTTCGCTGGGGGTTGGATATGGCACTAACACAAAAGCGGAATTGCTCAGTTTATGGGAAATTCTTTTCTCCTCCAAAATGATGGGGATCCCCCTTGCTCATGTCTACGGTGATTCTCAAGTAACCATCAATTAGGCAATGGGATCGACTGCGCTCTCCCCACCTGACCTTCTTCATTAGTGCAGGGAGACAAAAAATCTCATTGTCAGCTTTAAGGACTTATCCTTCTCCCACATCTACCGAGAGCACAATCGGATAGCTGACCGCCTCTCCAAAACTGCACTCGCTTATCCACAGGGTAAAGGCAGTTTTAAGGAATACTTCGAGAACCATTTGGTTTCTCAGGATACTTTTCATCTCTTTTGAGCTCGGTAAAGGGATGTTTCTACTCCCTTATATTTGATTTGATTTTTAGAGTGTCCTCTTTTGGATTGTTGTTTCAGATCTTTTTGGTGCTCGGTAGATGTGGATGTGTGGACAGTCCTCTTCTTTATGATAAGACAATTTTCTGATGGGATCACTTCTTTTGTTGTTAAGCCTTTCCCCCTGGCAGCACTCTCGGGCAGTTTGTTGGTGTGAAACCCGCATAAGGGAAGAATGTAATGATGAACTTTGATTCTTCTTGAGAATAACAAGGACAGGCTTTTTTCTTTCTGAAAAAAAAAGTACAATATTTTAAATTTTAGAAAAAATAGTTTTCAAATGTATTTAAAAAATAGGTGAGAGAAATAATTATTAGGAAACAATTGTGGCTTTTGTTTAGCTCTATATATATTTCAACAAAGTTTTGCTGAAACTATTATCCAGCTTAAGTAAGTTCTTCTAAATGGTAATTTGTAGGCGTTATTCTTTTATCATAATTGGGTAAGTTTTGAAGTATACATTAGGGTTGTATATCCAAGAATTTGAATTTTTTGTGTGCATTTGGACACAATATTAACGTAATGATATTTTGGTGTCTCGCTCAAAGGTGGAGGTGGAATCCCTAGGTTGAAGTTTAAGGGATTCAATGAGAACACTAGCCAATTCTTGTACCATGTTTTCTATACTAGGCTCTTCGTTCTCAAGGAATGAGTGTTGTTAGGAACCATGGAGAGAGAAATGATGTGCAAGTTTTGAAGAGAGGTGCAGATAAAACCCTAGGTGGTGGAGGTGGTTAAGGTTCCTGGAAAGAGGGCCCGAGGACAATGATGCAACCTTATAAAAGGCTTGGGGTGGGATGGAGGCCTCTAAAAACCCCAAAATTTATGATGCAAGCTAAGTCAAAATATTGGGGTGTGAGGGTGGCCTCAAGAAAACCCCAAGGATGAATGGATTTGGACGGATGCTAAGTCTAAGGAACGAAAAGAATAAGTGTCTTGAAGAATAGTTTGTTGGTAGGAGAAACCAAAAACCTGAGACATATGAAGATGAGGAAAAATAAGATGGCATGTGGGGTGGGAATCTGACCTCCAAATAACCCAATGACTGAGTGAAAAAGGAGCAAACCAATATATTACTACTCTACTACCAAATTATAAGAACAACCTATTAACAAAACAAATCAAAGATAGAGGCGAGACAAAAATAATGTAGTTGATCTAAAGAAACGATAGAACCATGAGAAAAAATAAAAATTATAGCACATTAGAACATATAACTCGGCTTATTGATGAGACAATGTCCCTTGGTCTTACATAGCTCTGCAAGTCCAAAATCTTAATCTAAGGAGGCACACCACTCAAAACTGGAAATCAATATTAAATGGACATGTGCATGTAGCTCAAAGCTATAAAGTCATGCCCTTTCTAATTAACCAAATAACATTGTAATAAATTAATTAATGCAAGAAGCCCCTGGAAGGTTGTGCCGTTGAAGGAGGAGTGCCCATCATTCGTCAGGATGGTTGGTTGAGATAGCTAAGCTAGTTGGACTTTTATTGGGTGTCAATGTGGATGAATATGCCCATGTTCTATATCAATGTCCCAGAGTGATGAATTTGTTGCTCAAAATTTTGTTGCATCACAAGGTTTTGACCTGGATAGTCAGTGTCTATGGGTTACTCTTTTGTTACATGAGATATTTCTTGGATTTTGTTTGGTGTATGCATTCAATGGTAGTTTGGATCATACCCGCCTCTATGAGTGGATAACTTATTCTTTGCTAAATGTAAGTTGGATTTTGAGTGGTGACTTCAACATAGTGGAATACAAGGGTGATAAGAGTGGTGGTGCAGGTTTGGTGGTGTGTGCTGTGAAGAAGTAGACATGGTCAAGATGTAAGGTTTCTCTTCAACTCTTTGGTACTAATTGGAGAGGAGGGTTGGACTATGGAGATTGGCTCACTTGGTCCAAGTTTTGTTGAGGGAAAGAGAGGGTGCAAGTGAGACTGGATAGGGTGTATGGCCCTTGAGATGATATATCCTTTGGTATAGGAGGCTTCAACATGTTGATGTATTGATTAATCTTACTAGATCAAATCATCTATCAATTCATATTTTCCTTTTAGTGGGTCTTGTGATTGATTTGAAACTATATAGCTTGTTATAGATGAGTGTCTCTCATTTGTATTGTTTCGTTTCCATGCTCTAGTTCATAATGCTTGAATCCTTGTTTGTGTCATGTTCAGGAAAGGGGTTCGAAGTTATTGGTAAGAGGAGTCCATTTGGAGGACTACCAATTTCATGTGTGGGTAGGGTCATATGATTGCTTGCAAGTGAAGAGAGGAGCTTTGGGAGACGAGGTAGAAGTTGGAGGAGGTTTGTGTCTTCCTTGAGGAAGACATGCACAACACCATCCCTCTCAATGCATTTTTGGCATTGGCATTCCCACGACATTCCATGGGTGTACCTTTTGCGGGTTTTTGAAGATGTTATGAACTTGGAATGCCCACAAATGCAAACTTTCTCCCCTTAGGAAACCGAAAAACAAGTAAAATAACTCATAATGAAGTGTATCGTGTGATAGGATTAATTAATTAATCCTCCCTTGACCACCATAGTCTAATTACCATTTCCTAGCTTAGCAGTCTAATGCCACTTCACTAGTGCCACAGGGAACTCATATGGGGCTACCTACCACCTACTACACTAGTTTACATGAGTTTGGGAGCTCCATAGAGCAATCTCTATAATTTAAGCACCCACACTCAGTGCCACCAGCAGGTGGCCCTGGTATATGTTTAGTCATGCTCCTATCAGCCACATTAGTTCATCTTCAGTCATCCTAGCACCACTTTCCGTGATTTGAGGAAGTTGGGCACCTTTGCTCACCTAACTCGGTCAATTAACTGAATGTGGAGTGATTTAGTCATCCGAATCTGCATTAGTGAGTCTCTAGTGGTTTTTTTCCACAATCAGAGTTCATTGTGGATAGTCAAAGTAGGTGAATTTGAATCCTATCTATGGCATTCAAATTCTTTTTATTGTAACAACATTGTATTACACACAGGTTAATGATATTGGATGTAATGTTATGCTGACAAATTTGGTCTCCATGTGTGTGAAATTTTGACATGAATGTTTAATTAGTGTATATTGAACTCTTCATCTCTCCTTCAACATTCCTTCACGATTGAATTCACTCAGGTCTAAAGATCCTCATCTTTGCAAAATTATACATGGTATCAGAGCAGGTGTTCAGGCAATCTTCAAACCTGTTAACTTCCATTAATGCATCAGAAGCAATTGGGTTCCACGCAATTCCTGCTATTATTTCCTTGCTCCCTATGGATTATGTCTAGAGAAGTTTGTCTAGGTATGATGCACCAAGAGAAAGTGCACATGTTGAAGTGGAGAGCGTTTGAATTGGTTTGATTTCAAATTGAAGTGTTTTTGCAGGTAAATTGAATATTTTTTCTGAAGAATTAGTTGTTCCTTGAAGATGTGTTGGACCTAGGGAAGGATGGGAAGAATTCAAGCAGAATTCTGCTCAGAATTATTAAGAGTCTAGTTGCGTGACAGAGGAAGCTGCGATAGGAGGAGAAACTGCAACGAAAGCAACTGTGGGAGAAAGAGATATGATAGAAGAAATAGCTGTAGAGGAAAAGTTACGACAAAAACTATTGTGGTGGAAGAGTTCGTGAGAGAAGGGAAGATGCGACAAGATCATCCACTATGGAAGGAACCACGATCGAAGAAGGCGTGCAACGGTTGAAAATAACAGCCAAATATCGCGGGTAAGAAGTCGGCTAGAGTCATGCATGCTTTAGGGAATAAAGTATCTTTGTATTTAGGGTCGATAGTTCCTACTAACAGTTGTAACTGAAATATATGAGAATAGTAATGGCAACCTGTCAGCTAACAGAATATAGTCGGTTGATTATGGCATGTAAGAGTTTATAAAAGGGAGAACCCAAGTTGAGTGCGGGTTGGAAGATTCAGGTGTGCACTATTGTTAGGTTTCCATTGTCTGTAGAGTTGTAGAGAGTCGAGAGTCGATCCAAGCTGTGTGCGGATTTATAGTGGGGAGAAGGAGAGGAAAATTTAGAGACTTTAGACTAGAGAGCATGAGAGGATAAAGAAGTCTGTATAAATTGTAAAGAAGATATAGAATAGAGTCTGCAAGCTGAGTGCGCATGCGAAAGGTGCCATATATTTCTCAAGTTAGATGAAGAGCATCTTTGTGTTTTTTCTTGGATGGGTTACCATGTTAAATGTTGTCTATATGTATATTTGATGAATGTGCTTATGTCGAATGAATGTATGTTGTGAATAGATGCATGTGTGTTTGCTTATGAATGAGTCCTTGTATGCATATGTCACAATGTTGTTAGTTGGAATCGCTAGTAAGGCTTTATGTTAACCATTGAATATATGTCGACATATAAGTAGAGTTATATCTTGAATGCATGTAACAAGAGTCAATAATATAACCACTGAATTTGGTCGAGCAAGATAGTAAGGTTCCAAGGAAGAGGAAATCCCCACACAACTGCAAAAACCTAGTTATGGCAGTTACCCATAAGATATATCTTGGGTGAGATTGCATTCGTGTCACATTCCCTTCTGCCTACTGAGCCTTGCTTTGTCGGGACGATATCTTGGGATTTGTGACGAACTAACAAGGGTCTGAACCTGGGTCGAAGGGTGAAACGCCAACAAGCTGAAATATGGAGAATTCAACATCTTTGACTCCCATGATCCTCACACCCTTCAACTATCTTGATTGGATGGCTGATATGCAGATATTATTGCGCAACAAAGGTCTATATAGGGTCACCATGGGAGGAGAGTTCAAGCCCCAACAACCTCTTGAAAAATCAAATTCTCTGAACAAGCTGGATGAAGCATTTGTATTCATGTGCATCCACATCTTCAGAGAGCTACAATTCCATCTTTATGGACTGAAAACTGCAAAGGAAGCATGGGAGAAGCTCGAATCCTTGTTTGGAAAGCAAGATGAGCTGAGGGGCAATATTCTAGAGAATGAGTTGATAGCACTATAGCCCAACAAATTCAAAACTATACAACAATTCTTCTCAAAATTCAAATTCCTTGTCATGCAATGCAAGCAGTGCAGAATTGATAAGAAGGATGAGCAATTGACACTCTCAATTCTGAGCAAACTTGTCCTAGAATTATCATTGTTCGTATCTACCTTTCACTCTGGGATACTGACAAATCCTCATTGGTGAATTACATCCCTTGATGACTTCACATAATCTCTTATTCAAGAACAAGACAACCCGATACAGGTGGGAGCCCTCATGGCCTCCATAAACAAGGCTCTCTTGTCTAGGGAGACAAAGAATGCAAAAACAAGGAGGAAGAAAAAGGAAAGGAGAAGAGGAACACTTAATTTGAACCTAAGGAAAAGTTTGATCCATCGAATGAAGCCTCAAGCTCTAAGAAGGACAAACATTGAAGGTTTGACAAGGGAAATTGCTCCTAACGTAAGAAAGGAAACCATACAGAGAAAGGTTGTATGAAGAAGTCCATAGATTAGATGTAAAGACTCTGTGAAAAATGTAATATTTCCCTCCTTGAAGTCGCAAGGAAGGCTAACTCTGGAGACAAAACAAAAGATCACGAGATATGCCATGCACTTAAGGCTGGATTTTCAAAATCTCATGCCTTCCTCATTGATTCAGGAGCCTCCAATCACATGGTTGCATCCAAAAAATCATTCTCTTCATTAAATATTACTCATGGTCCAAGTATTCACATAGGATATGATACTCAAATCCAAGCTAAATGGAAGGGTACAACCAAATTAGAGCATGGAGTGTTCAAGAGTGCTATGTGCCCTCCTTAGCAAAAAATTTGTTGTTTGTATATCGGATGACTCATACATGCTTACCAAAGCGAGTTGCATTTGTTCCTACCTCGGTGGAGATCTAAGATATCTCAACTGGGAAGCTGATAGAAAAAGGTGTTGCAAGCCATGCCTCTAAGACATATGAATTCTCATAATTTCTGCCATACTCGGATCGAATGCAATCTCAGCTGCCATTTGAAAGGGAAGGTAAATTCATTCTACTTAAACCTTTTGCATATGATAATGTTTCTATTAATGTTTCAGTGTCAGAATCCGAAGAAAAGGACCAAGTTGAATCGATTTTTGGAATTGAAGATGAAGTTTAATCAGATCTAGATCTAGATCCAGTCCCTACTCCCAATCCAAGACTAAATGGGCTCAAAAAGTCATTGAGGCTGCTCGAAACATAACTAGAGACTCATTTGACAAGAGAAGAAAAAGATATCAGATTCAAAATGAGAGCCTTGCGCTATGTCAATCAAACCCACTTCTTTCAGACAGGTGCTACAAACTCCCAGAGAGGTGCTACAAACTCCCATGGAGATGCTTCATGATGGCAAGGTCTGATTAATAGTTATGCTCATTGAAGAACAATGAGACATTGGATCCCGTCACTCAAATTGACAAACTGGAAGGAAAAATATACATGGAAAATCCTAAGGGGTACATTGATTCTCTCTTGACATGTAAGCTAAGGAATCCATTGTATGGGATCAAGCAAGGCCCAATGGCATGGCATCCTAAGTTCAATCCTTTCATACTATCAAACAGGTTAGAAATAAGCAAGATTGGTTGTAAAAGAAACAACATTTATTCTCCTATGTTTTATCAAATTGGAAGAAGGTGGAGAGGTTCACATGTAGAGTACCAAGAAACTAGTGCACAGAAGGACCATCACACTGCATTATTGCCCCACAAATATGCAGATTGCAAAAAATTTGCACAAGTTTTTTTACTCATGAATAAATTTTCTCTTGGTGTAGAGGATTGATTCAGTTATTGTTCTTGGTTTTCCTACTTATTTTGAGGGGGGAGGTTCCCATGAGGTTTTCCCCATTTCGTCGGTTTGTTAAGCAATCTTTTTTTTTTTGCATTTAGATTGTATGGGTGACCTTTGGTGTTAGCTGCTAGGGCCTAGGTTGTCCAAGTTAGGATTAAGGGATGGTATTAGAATTAATTAATTAATCCTCTCTTGACCACCATAGCCTAATTTCCATTTCCTAGCTTAGGAGTCTAATGCCACTTCACTAGTGATATGGGGAACTCATCTAGGGTTACCTACCACCTGTTGCACTAGTTTACATGATTTTGGGAGCTCCAAAGAGTAATTCCTATAATTTAGGAACCCACACTCATTGCCACCAACACTTGACCCCAGTTTATGTTCAATCATGCTCCAATCAACCATAATTAGTTCACCTTCAGTCATTTTAGTGTCACTTTTCCTTGATTTGAGGAAGTTGGGCGCATTTACTCACCTAACTTAGTTATTTAACTAAATGTGAAGTGATTTAGTCATCCGGAGTTGCAATAGTGAGTCTCTAGTGGTGTTTTTCCACAGTTAGAGTTCACCGGACTTCGTCCAAGTAGGTGATTTTGAATCTTGTCTATGGCATTCAAATTCTTCTTATTGTAACACCATTGTATTACACACAGGTTAAAGATATTGGATGTAAGGTTATGCTGACAAATTTGGTTTCCATGTGTGTGCAATTCTGCCATGAATGTTTGATCATTGTATATTGAACTCTTCCTCTCTCCTTTGACCTTCTTTCACAATTGAATTCACTCAGGCCTGAATATCCCCAGCTTTGCAAAATTAAACATCATGGTAACCGATTTGTATAAAAAAATTGAAAACATCCAATGTAGAATTTATAAAGTAATTGATCAAATTGACTTTATTTAATATTGGATCGAATTGAATTTGTAAATAATTGATTGAATTGACCATTTCAATTATATTGACACTTTCTAGTTCCTATAGAGTCTCTCAAAGAGAGATACCTGTAACACAACAATATTACCGAAAGTTCTAGCTTTGGTGCCATCCTCTCTCTACATTTCCCAACCCGTGTTATTTTTTTTTCTATTTTGCCATAGTTGTGGAAATTTTAGCGATTCATATCCCTTTTATAGCCACAAAACCTCGCTCTTTAACCTCCATGAGGCCTCCTTTACTGCTAGTATTTTCCCTTTTTATTGTTGTTTTAGGGCCCTTAACCTTGCTCTCAAAGGATCGTCATTGTTTCCCTCGGTATCCTATGCATATACCTATGCAATTTTACTCTCAATCACGAGTAAGAAGTGTTCATCATTTCCACACTTATTAAATGCAAAGGACAATACTATACTTGTTGAATTTTTAGGATTGTTAACAAACTAAAGGCTAGCTCGATCCCATAAAGAGCCATCGTAAATTTTCTTTAACTTTTATTAAATTTAGGAAATCATCATCCTCTAGCCGGGGAGTCAAATTTAAATGGATTGACAAGTTTATGATCCT
The DNA here is from genome assembly GCA_001517045.1 of Pseudotsuga menziesii. Classification (NCBI taxonomy): domain Eukaryota; kingdom Viridiplantae; phylum Streptophyta; class Pinopsida; order Pinales; family Pinaceae; genus Pseudotsuga; species Pseudotsuga menziesii. The sequence continues at coordinate 307,556 of LPNX011007414.1, forward strand.
CTTTTGCAATATGGAGTGGAATAGGAAAATGGTCCAACTCATGTCCAACCTCCATCCACGACTTGATCCTTCCAAGGTCATTCACAAAGGATTATGACACCATAAATCTATCCTATCGTTTTGCAACTCCTTCATCCCCAATTCTCATGTTCCTTTAGGTAGTGACCGATTTATTTGATTCCACATCCACTAAGATACCCTCCCCAATTTATTTATAAAAAATATACGAAAGGATTTACTCTCGCTCAAGTCCCCTAGATGTCAACTCTTTAAAACAACCAAATTGTCATAAAACATTTATTATGTAATAATAGTTTTTGGTTTATGTAATAATAGTCATTGGCCATACCGTATGTTTGTGGTGTGATAATGATAAGTCTTCCCTTTTCCTTATCGTCGATTGTACTAAAAGGTTTATCACCATGACATGTGTTTATATACACATCAATGTAATTCAATAATACTATATCAATATTGATATTCACACACAAGTCTTATGAAGTAACTCTTCATGGATGTATTTAGGAAGGAACACAAAGAACGTGTGAAAATGATATTTGTGGTTGTAAACACAATTCAAGGATGCCACACATATGCATATCTATTCACACATATGCACACTATGATATTATTCACATGCACAAACACGTATGTGAATGAAGGAGAGAGGGGAGGGGTGGGAAAACACACAAACATATCAATGCCACAACCAATCAACTGTTATGTTTGTAGGATTGCCACTACTTTTCTAAACACCTTCATTGGCATAAAGATGGCATATAGAGGCATTTATGTTGTCACATGCCAAACTTTGCAACCGATGTTTGAGATACCAGGAAATATTATTTTATAATCATGGAATGAATTTTTGAAATGATATTTTATAATCATATGATAAATTTTGACACACAATGCATGCGTGTATTCCTATGCTACTATTCACACCCACCCACCCACCCACCCACACACACATGTCACACAAAGAAGGGATGATAAAGTTGAACAAGCAAGCGCATTAACCTTGCAAACAATCAGCCATAGGGTCACTATCTTCGTATATGCCCCTATTGGCATAAGAATATTTATCATATTGGGGTATTTATGTTATTAAGAACCAAGCCCCACAATCAATGTGAGATGGGAGGAGGGTATCTTATAGTTGTAGAAACAATTCCAAGACGTGAAACATAAGCATATTCGACTATTATTATTCACGTGGACATAAAATTAGTGATTATTAACACACATGCTCATCAGGTACATGAAGGATATAGGGGAAAGTTGAGCAATCAAATATATGTGCACCACAGTTTACCACCCATTATGTCCATGAGAAGGCCACTACCTCTATGGATGCCTCAAGTGCGAATCACAACATATTGGATCCTTTATGTTGTGGTGGACCATGTCTTCTAACCAATAGGGGATACGAGGAGATACTATTTTATATTAATTGAAGCAATTTCAAGATGTGATACATAGGTGTATATGAATGTTATTATTCATAAGAATGCACACATGACACACAAATGAGGGAGGGATGCTAAGCAAATGAGCATATCAAGGTTGCAACTAATCAACCATTGTGTTAGTAAGAGGGTCACTACCCTTGTTGCTTCCCTCGTTTGCACATGAATAATGGGATATTGGGGCCTTTATGATGTAGACAACCAAAGCTTGTAACCAATATGGAATAGGAGAAAATATATTTTATAGTAGTAGAAGTAATTCCAAGATTATATAGTATAGTGGCAACCTCAAGATTGATGACAAAAACATGACATGTCATTACAAAAAAAACAAATGTTCACAATAGTGAGGTTCTTGCCAAATTGGTGTCAAGCTTAGAATAAAATATCATATCAACAAACTATCGATCAACTTTCTAGTAGAAGAGTTGTTTGAATGCAATCACAACTAATGAGATATAAGGTCATAACTATCTACAAATTTGTATAAGGGTTTTGAGTCCCATGCCCAAAGCTACATTTATTTATAAAAATGATTGATGTGGGTACTTTATTAAGCCACTAAGTTAGAGTGGGGTGCAATAACAAAATTCACAAGTAATAAAAATAATCACAAGCAATGACATATAAACCCATGATGATTTAAAATATTTTTTAATAATAACAATAAAAAATGAAATATTCACCATATCACTAGGTATTAGGACTAATCCTTTCTAACCTACCAAAAATTAATCGAAAGACATGGATGCCATATTCTTCTTTTATATCTCCCAAATTAAAACACTAAACATTTATTGCTAATTAAAATCTCATTTTTTTTATTGTAATTTCTATTTTTTAGTTTATCTCTTTTAATAAAAATTTAAAACTTATATTTTATATTTTATATTTTTAACATCTTCGCTCTCAAAAAAAAATTAAACAAAAACTCCCACCCAATTTACGGCTTCACCACCCCAACTCGGCCTGACACCAATTTAATCACAACTTTAACACAAATTCAACTATAGTACAAATTGGCCACACAATTCAACTATATTAGCGCAAAAACTCACCACCTCCACACAAGTCCGACGCAGTCCATGTGCTAACAGACACAGCGACAGCAGCAAAACGCATTCCTGCGCAAATCAGCGTGTTTCCTGCGCAAATCAAATCGCAAATCGCAAGTCATGGGGAGGGTCGAGAAGAACTGGGAGCGCCTTGTTCGAGCAACGTTGCAGCGCGAGCAGCTCCCTACCGGGGTCCGACCGGGTGGCAGAGCACCCACTCCGGGATTCGTTCCCAGCGTTCCGTCCTCTCTCGGGAGAACCACTAATATCGATGCCATTCTTCATGCTGCGGATGAGATTCAGCAAGAGGATCCCAATGTGGCTCGCATCTGTAAGTAGTTTTAAGTTTAATTTTCATGTTCTAGAAATGGAAATGGTAATTGAAAATTTTCATTGATGTTTGCGAATGACCAAAATGGACCATGGAACTCTAGAGTATAATATGCAATGGGAGTGAGTAACACATCTCCCAACATAGAGAAGTTGATTCTAAAACTGAATAAAATACGTAACAGTAAAGTAAAGCATAGGTCAGTAAAGTAAAGCATAGGTAATGGAAAGCAGAAAAGTGTCACACAAAATAAAAGGGAAGCTAATCACCCTAAGAAAAGTTTCACACAAAAGAAAAGAAAAGTGTCAAGACCAAACGAAGAACCCACAAAGAACATAACTGATTAGTCGCATGGTGCACCTTGTAAGTTTTTAATTTCAACGATGTAAGCTGCATTTGGCAGAAAAAAAGAAAAAGAAGACTCTACACAGCAGTGTCTCTTCTAGACTTCTAGATGCTCTACTTATCATTTTCTGTACCAAGGGCAAGAAGCTCTCCAGATTGCATTTAGCTAGAACATTATTTAAGATTGGGATACAAACTACAGCCAGGGATTCGCCTACAGAAAGTGTTTGAAGAGGAAAATAGCTCTTTGTTTTATTTTTGTATCAGTTCTTCAGTAAGTACATTCTTGGATTCAAGTGATTTTAGACTGTGATCTTTAGCTGAACCCTTGTAAGATAATTAGACTGCGATTTTTGGCAGAATTCTTCAATTTGCAAACCATACTTATCACAAAGAGTCTACAACGAAGAGTGAATTCTTCATTCGTCTAGTCCACAGTTCTATTTATGGATTGGGGATCTCTTTGTCGATTCCTATTACTATTAGGCGATAGTTCCCCCTTTGAGCACGACAATAAGCATATTTCAAATTTCTCACTCATCCCAGTCATCCTTACCTGCCATTAAGTGACTCTTGTTCCGGAAGACACTTGATGATATATCATTCAATAAGTATTGGTAGTTGGTATCATTTCCAAGCTTTAAAATCACCGTGGCCCATATATTTTCTGGTGTTGTGTGTAGCACACCTTTTCTTTTTTATCTTCTTACTACAGTTTATTGATGAGACTATGCTGATGGATTGATTAATTAGGATTAATGGGGGTGGTAGATGATATATTTGAATAAAACATTGAAGATATCTTTATCCCCCCTTTTTTTTGTATCATTCAAGGTTAAGCTAGAAAAGGGTTTGTATCTTGTTCCTATGGTGGAAACCCTTACGGGTTATTCTTGGTTGATATGTTGTACGTGGGTAATGAAGGCTCAAGATGAGTTCAAGGAGGAGAGTGCAAATAAGATAAGATAATTTTATTAATGTTCATAAATGACCAAGACAAGGTCAATGTGACTGTTGGAGTGTCTAGAACACCTTATAGAAGCTAAAATGTTAAGAAAAAAGAAGACATACAATATGACAATAAAAGGGACATAAGATAAGATAAAATAATTTTATTAATGTCCAATGAATGACCACAAAAGTAGGTCAATGGGACTAAAAGGATACAGTCAATATAAGTACAATGTGGGAGTGCAAATGCAACTCCTAGAAAAAGACAGAACTATATCTATGATAAACTCAAATAAAAAATAAGAAGGAAAAAATACAAGCATTAAGACGGCCTCCAAAACATGTATATAATTATATCCAAGGCACGATGACGAAGAGTGAACATGAAGTTGATGAAGCCAAGAACATGAAGTTGATGAAGGCACGGTGAAGAGGAGTGAACATGAAGTTCGATAGTTGATGGTGATGAGGTTGAACTAGGCATTGGCTTTCTATCAGAGCCCTTTGGAACTCTTGCAGTGTCAATCTATATGATCCTGGGGGGTGTAGGAGCAAGGGATACTCCTAGCATCCAAGGTCGAAAGAAAGAAACTCTAGATAGATCTTTGACTGCTCTATTGGGGTTGAGGAGGGATCCTACATGTAGGGGATGCCTTGTTTTGGATCTGTCGGGAACTGTTCCTCTTGGTGCTTTGGGGGTTTGTTGATTGATGTTCTTGGCCCCTTCGGACCGGTCTCAATAGAAATAACATCTAGTTAGAAAAAGAGAGGAAAAGTAGAGTTGGAAAAGGAAGAAGAAGTATCATTGTCTTCATCTATCATGGTGAAAAAATCAATGCAAAGGATGATGAAATTAGATGGAGAATACTTAGGGTTGAGGTGGTTTGGTTGCACAACCTTGGGAAGATCTTTGGAGCGAAATGATATGGTTCTCCTAACATCAAAGGTTGAAAGAACTTCTTTATAGAAGTTTGGTTGATGGACTTGGTGGGAAACACTTTATATGGAGCAAGTTTCACTCTAAAATCTCCTGGAGGTGGGATGTCTGCTGGTCAAGATGGGCGGAAGTTTGTTGTCTCATTAATCTATCACCAACAAACTCAAGAAGTGAGGAGTTTGGTTAGTGCTTGCTACCTGTAGAAAGTGAGATTAGCTAAAACAAAGGAGGGACATTGATTCAGTTGAAGAATACAGTTGGAAGGATTAAATTCAAAAGAGTTGTTAGAATTTTGCTTATAGGGACTTTGATTTGGACTATTGTAGCTCACCATGGTTAGGTATTTGGTTGTCACTATTCCTAGCCCAATTGCGTTAAGGAGGAGGATGATAGGAGATCCTATATATCCACAATTGTATAGGAAATATTGTGGTAGTAATGTTGGCTACAAGAACCTATCATTAAGAGGTGCTGTTCAGGTTATGCCACCTTCATAGATCCTCCAAGTTGTGTTTGACGGAGGATGCAAGAATACTTAATGTAAAACCAACTTGAGGGGTTTATTAGATGTCGGGACTACTTCATTCATGGATGATGAATTTAGTGGTTATTATGGTTCCACCCTTTTTTATTATTGTGGTCCCGCCCTTTTTGGTCTTCGAGGTAAATCCTAAAACCTCTTTATTGATGAAGCTCTAGCCTCATTCTATACACATCACACACATTTCATAGATAATGCATTGTGCTCTTTAAGATCTCCTGACAAAGATGTGTTTCATTGTTCATAGGTGTTTTTGAACACTGCCATCTCTCTTGGTTACCATGGGCTCATCTTGAAATCCAAACAAGCTTGGTTTTAAGATATCCTATAGGTGGGATTTTATTGATCTAAAGGGGGAAAGGT
>LPNX011007414.1:314381-332581 GCA_001517045.1 Pseudotsuga menziesii
CTCCAGCTGCCCCAAATGTAGTTCAACATTCATGATCAAAATTGCAATTCTAGAAAAAATGTTAAAGCGTCTCAACTTGACCATAATGTGGATAGGCATCATTAGTGCATCCCACTTGAGATGAGTGTTCCACAACCAGTAGCAGAGTTAGACTGCACACATTACAAAGGTGATTCACCCTTTTTGCTTGAGAAATGTAGCTTGGACTATACTCCTTGCATAGGTTTTAATATGAACATGCAGGGAGTGGTTCTAGACATTTCAAGGATGATGCAAAGGATGCGATGGCATAATGGGAACCACAATGGAGAGTGGGAGAGTCTACATGGTAATTGGTGGTCTAGTTTAGGAGAAGGACCTCATGAACAAAGTCAAGTTGTGTCTTAGGTTAGATTTCCTATTATTTCAATTCCTCTCATTATTTGTAAAGTGATTGTTACCCCCCATTTTGCATGGGTGTCCACTTGTGATCTTCATCACAATTTTAGTAGGGGGTGACATGTTCATGTTGATGCTTTGGTTGTTTATGAATGACTAATGTGCCCATGGTGATTTGGTTTATACTTTGTTCCATATCATATATGGATGGTATTGACACTTCATTTGATGGTTTTCATGATGATGGCAAGAGCCTATCATTGGTTCACCTTTTGCACCTTGTTTTATGTTGTTTCTAGGGCAAGTTGTTGTTGAAATTTAAAGTTTGGTTCAGATTTAACAGGAATAAATATACTTCAATGCATAAACAAAACAATGTTAGATTCAGAATAGTACATATTTAACAGGAATAAATATACTTCAGTGCATCTAACAAAACAATGTTAGATGCATTCCACCTTGCATGGTGAGACTTTAATGGATACTTGTACATGTGGCATTGACTTCTCATTTTTTATGTAATGTTAGTTGAGTAGTGGGATTTTTGCATTTGTTTACTCCACCCTAGGATAGATCTAGGATTTTAATGTGTTGTAGAATAAGATGAAGCTACAACCCATATAACGATTGACTCTCTCATTAGTTTCTCATGGTTGGGTTTTGTAGCTCTCTCTCTTTTGAGCCTAATTGACATATCTTTTTCATGGAGTAAATTTTGTCTTAAGGATTCCCTTCTTGTTCATGTGTGGCGCTTCTCTCTTGCATTGGAGCTACATGGTCAAAATATTGTTGGGTGTTTTACATTGCTAAATCATATTGATGCTTTGTTTGGGGCATTGAAGGGATAATACTATTAGTTGGAGAAAGATGTTGTAAGTTAAGTTCTATTTTATCCTTTTTGCCATCTTACTTATACGAGATTTGTGTTGCATCTTTGCCTTTATTTGGATTTTGTAGCCATAAAACCTTTATGTATAGGGTGCACTCCATAAATCTTGAAAGGGAATTGATACTTCATTTTATTCCTTCTCTTGTCAGCCCTAATTCATCTTCAATCCACAAGTAGACTAGGGTTAGTGGATGCAATTCTCTTCTCTTGGTGACCTATTTGGAAATACCCTCTTAGCTGGTGATCCTTTGACTCCATTTTCTATCGATTGGATTGGCACTGGTCCTTAGAGTGGTCCCCTTTATCCTTCCATCACCTGTTATATATTCCTTTACTACAAAAACAAATTGTTTGCTAGGGAAATTTCTTCAAATCACCTTGCTCTTCATTGTCTTTGCCATAGTGATCTTATCTTGGGGAAAGCCACCTTGAATTGGAGAAGAGACAACTAAAGTTGGAAGAGGATTGGTGTCGTGGCATTGGCTTTTCCCCTTTGGTTGCTCTTGGCTAGTTTGCTTCTTCGGGACTTTAATCGCATATGCTAGTGAGAAATATTTCTATTTTGTAATTTCACTTGAAAACGCGAAAATCTAATGTCTTGAATTTGCCTTAGTTTCAGGGGTCCAAACAAATTGTATTTAATACATTAATCACTTATACTAGAATTTAATCATAGTCGTACATCTCAAGATTGAGATAGGTGACAGCTAGGGTCGAGGAGATTAGGGTTTTGGAAAAGCATAAAAACATAGAAGATAGAGAGGTTGACTTCGTTGAACAGAGTTAGCGAGTAGGAGAGGGAGTGCGTTAGGGAGGAGAGAAGCATATTTGTTGAAGTGACCAACAAGAAGAGTAGAGCAAGCAAGCATAAGAATAAAATTGGTAGAAAATGCTACAACCATCTTCAACTTTAATCTTCATACCAGTGATGTTATTATATAGTACATGGATCATAGATCACCTTTAGATCTAGATTTCATTGACAACTCATCAATGGATAGGTATTATTGCTGTGTTTCACACACCTGGCGGGGTTAAGCTGTTGTGGCAGAATTCTTCACGCCACTAAGTGTGTCCTTGGGGGCAAGTCTTAGTCAAGTACTGTCACTTGATCTTGACTCCTCCGTTTAGGCAAACTCCTAACGAAGACAAGGGGTGTAGACCCTAATAGTTACTAAGGTTGATTAAACTTTAGTTGGTAGTTTATGATTGAGTAAGTTGTTTAGGAGTTTTTATGAAAGTGACACAAGATATTTCAACAATGATTAAGACAAAAACATGAAATACAAATTAATCCATGCACATAAGATTCACTTTAAGCAAAATGATTGTATGATGTAGACCAGTGCTGAAAATGGAGTGTTGTTGGAGTGATGAATGTATTGCAATTGTTCTTGGTCGATTTTTAGTTTATGAATTACTGAATGGATTATGAGGGAGGGGGATTTTCGATATACCATAAATGTATAGGGAATATGTCCAGATTCACTAAGTGTGGTAGCACACGAGAAAATGTGGGCTGAATGGAGTCACGGGGGGATGTCCAACACTACACCAACAAGGATGTAGCCTGACGGGGCCCTGCGCTCACTTTTCAGTTGTTCTTGCTTCCTATGTACAATTTGGCCATACGAAGCAAAACACAATGCTGGATTTTCGTTGTTGGGAGGTTAATTGAAAGTGTGAAAGCTAATTAGAATAGTCACTCAATCCCTTTTTGGATATGATCAAATGGTTGGTCAAAGCCGTAGATATTTAGAGCATAACGAGGATTGAGTCTTGTTGGTTTTAAGTGTTTTTAAGCAATGTTTTCTTGGTTAGAAAAGAAAACCCAAGAATCTCTTTCCAGGTCCAGTACTCAGGCAAGCCCTTGTCTGTGAACTGTACTCGAGAAAGCAAGGGGGTTTATTTTAAACGTAAGAGTGCAAAAAGGGAAGGTTTTTTAACTACTACATTCTCAAATCTTTTTCCTTTCGGTAATTTGGTATAGCGCAGTGGGTTAGTATTTGTGTGTAAACCCAAAACTGCTCCAAATCATAGGGAACATCTGTATGTGAAGACAATGGCTGAAAAAATCTTCAACTAGTTGCACCTGATCCGATTCTTCATTACATTACTTCTCTAAGTCCTCATCACAGATACTCAAATACAACTCGGAGTGATCATATGAAAACTCTAACTACTTTTTTTTACAACTTTCATAAGTCTTAGAATAAACACTCCCCTTGCTAGACATATCATCGATGGGATTCTCAAAAAGATTTTCAAGAATATCATAGGTTGGATTTTCAATAAAAGTCCAATAGTCATCATCCCCATCTATATCAGATATGAAAGAGTGTTCATCACTGTTACCAAGTCCCTGGCTATCTCCATCCTCCTTATCATCATAACAATCCTCTTCAAAAAGCCGGGTTTCAAAGATACCACCAAGTACCCAATTTTTAAAATATTCGTCATCAGGTGGAAAGCATGGAGGATTGTCATCACACAAAACTTCAAAGATTGAATTTTCAAATAAAGTCTCATAGTCATCATCCATGTCAGATATAACGGACTCTTCATCACTTGTATCATGCTCCTGACTATACTTGTCCTCCTATGGATCATAATCATCTTCTTCAGAAAAAAGGTCACAAGGTAATAAACCTCGTAAACTATTATCATTATGCTCATTATAGATTTCATCATAAGTTTCATAAGCTTCTGTACCGGTTTCATCTTGAGATCGATCTGGAGTACAAATGTGATCCTCATCACCGAAATAATCATGGGAGGATCCCCAATCTTCAATATTCTCTGTTGATGTGACATGAGGAGGGTTTTCAACAATATTTTCAATTAATGGCTCTTCTTGTACAAACTGAATAGGATCATCATGGATATCTTCTTCATTGTGATCTCTAGGAGGTAGCACCCAATTGTAGATTTTACTCAAGTTTTTAGCCACCGGTTTCAAGTGTAAAATTTATCACTGTTTATGACATTCTCATAAAATAAAAGTGTTGGAAATAAACGTTAAATTTTCAGACCTTAAAACAATGCTGTAACTTCACTTTTAACAGACAAAATAAATATTTAGCACGCCATTCAATCCCACAGTACTCAGAAATTTTTGGCCAATGGCCCTGGAAAAACCCACAAGGGGAAAACCAGTCAGAGAGATAGAGATTTTTTATTATTAGCTTTAGGAAAAATTAGACATTCATTTACAGTAAAAAACCAACTTATCTCAACCAGCAGGCTACCTCATTTTCCGTGCATATGTTGCCTCAGTTTCTGTGCATTTCTTTTCTCGAAAAATGTGCCAAAAACAACAACAAATATTAGCCTCGATTTTTGTGCAGAAGAAGAAAAAAATCTTCCCTCGTTTTTTCGTGCCCAAAACAGTAGAAAAACCGTACAATATGGACAACAATAAATGATGCCATACACCTCGAAATTTGTGCCTAGAAATTACTGTCTGCTCCCTCGAAATGTGTGCATGTACCTTCCTTGAATTTCGTGCCCAAACAGTGCCCTCGAAAATTGTGTTGAATCTGTACAGTACGGTCTACAATAAATGAAACCGTTCAACTCCTCGATTTTTGTTCACAATAAATGCTGTCGTACTCTATCTTGATTTTTGTGCCTGTAATAAATGATGCCATACTCCACCTCGAAATCTGTGCCAACAATTTATTGTCTTGGTTTTTGCGCTCACTAAAAATCACTCTCAGCCTTGTCTAGAAACTTGTGCCCTCACTCTCTTCAACTCTCTCTTGTTCAATCTCATCACAAGAATGAATGCATTTTTGCCTTTTCCTTGCTTTTTGCTTCTCAACCCTAGGTAGGTGAAGAGGCATCTAATCCAATGGCTAAGAATGAATTAGATTGACGGTTGAAATTAAATGCTCATATTTCATTTCTAAAATATTAATTTCACTCACCCACTTAAATTTTTCAAAAACTGACTTTAATGCTCTAAAGTCAAATTAAATGTCACTTAAGTCATTTAATGCAAGGTTCACTTTATTTCCCTTCACTAAGTGACTAAAGGCTAACATCACTTAGGGGAACACTTCCCCAGGTCGTGGGGGGCTGTTCAACACTACACCAACAAGGATGTAGCCTAACGGGACCCCACGGTCACTTTCTAGTTGTTCTTGCTTTCCTTGAAAAATTTGGCCATTGTTACGCTGAATTTTTGTAATGCTTGAAGGGTTGTAACTTTATTAATGTGAGTTTGATAAATTAAATGTGAGGAACTAATTAGTGTGTATTCTTGCTTTTGATTATCCCAAAGCTCAGGGCGAACTTGCGATGGGCAAAAGAGTATACACCAGAATGGCAAATTGTTTATTCCAAATTGTTGAAAGCAAGTAACAAAAGTACTAACCTATTGTGTGCTTGTGATTTATTTTAAGTTGTACATCAGTTTGGCATATAAGGAAACTATAGTTAGGGATCTCTTTCAGGACGAAGCCTTACTCCGAAAGTCAAGATTGGGTTAGATCTATAAAGAAAGCAAGCACATAAATACTGGAAATTAGATCTAACTAGATGCAAAACCTTGAACTAATCTAGAACTTAAAAGAAAGCAGTAAATCAAAGATCAATCACACATTGGGCGATATAGGCTTCCCCCAAACGGGGAAGGGGGTTGTGGTAGCCGTAATCCCACTTGCTTACAACTTATGGTTTAGATCTAGAAGCCTTTTTGAACCTTGAAGAATGGGTCAAAAAGGCTTACAAACTTGGTTAGGGAAGAAAGGGAATGAAGGAGGGTAATGGTAGATAGATCGTGGGTGCTATGGATGGCCCAAAACTTGATTTTTTGACAGCACGTCCCTCTCTTTTTCCTCCGGCCTGCTAAAAACCAGCAAGCTAATATGATTAGAAGATGGTGGTTTGCACAAAAAACAAATAAAGAATTTTAAGTTTTGGTACTTGGAAAAAAATTGGAAATTTTTATAAGTGTAGATACCAAAACAGCAAAACCAAATCTAGTTAAATGATGAAGCTTTGAACGTGTTTTTAGATCTAGCTATTCTAACATGCTAAAACAAGTAGATTTGAATGAACAAGCTTTAAAGAACTAGATCTACTTAATTAGCACACTGGAACAAAGTAACCGGAAAGAAAGAAGAATAGGGGTTTGAAGAGATGGACAAAACACTTCAATCCTTGCTTGATATTTCTATGATGATTTTGGAAACCCTCCAGCAATAGAATTAGTCTTGTAAGAATGCCAAAGAGAAGAGACAACTGAGTTCTAATCCTCCTTCGAATTTGTGATCTGCAAAACTATGAGAACACCCTTGCACAAAAATGATTAGATCTAGTGTGTTTGAAAACAAGAAACAAAAAAGAGCCTCAATACAACTGAGCAAAGTTGGCTACTATCCTATCTCTTTAAAGCAAAGCAGAAGTAAACAAGTTAATAACTGTAAATGCTTACTCTATGTGTTTTAGAATAACCCTCAAAGCTAGATCCATCAACAATTTTATCAAAGGAAATCAAAGCTTTACAATATCAACTCGTAACACAAGCATTCATCCAATGGCACAAGGTAGCTTTCCAAAGTATTCAACTTTATTAATCAAAATAGCATCGGTATTACAACAAGTAGAGGTTCCTTGCATCCATTTGGAATGAGGAAGAAGGCCTCACTTAAATAGAAGCCGCAAACCCTTGGGTTGTTCTACCTACACTGAAGAATGAGTGGGAGTTGATCTGAGTTAAACTGAGTTAATCGAGAGTGGAACTGGAGAGGCAAGTGACACATCTCTCACCTATCTCAACCATCCACTCATGACGCACCAACACACTCCTAATGATTTGTTTGCTTCATGAGGTTGGCGCCTCTCTTCTTTCACGTGTGAACTCACCAAACTTATGAGCATGCTTTGAATGAAATATAACCCAACCTTATAACATAACCAAAGTATTTTGTGGCGAGAGGCTCTCTACAGCTGAGTATGAGGGAGATCTTGTAACGTTTGTCGATATTATATTGTAACGTTTGTTACTAACAAAATAATAAAAAATAAAAAATTTAATTATCCGCCAAAATGAATGTTGGCCACAAAAACAACCTAATATGGGGGAGATGTTGTAATGTTCCTATCGAACAAAACAATAAAAAATAAAAAATTTAATTATCCACAAAAAAAATGTCATGGTTTTAAAACCATGTGCAAGGCCTCCTAAACAACCCATGGTTTTATTGTAAATGGTTTAGGAGGGCGTTGCAAATGGTTTTAAAACCATGTGCAAGGCCTCCTAAACAACACTCATGGTTTAGGAGGGCCTTGCAAATGGTTTTAAGACCTTGTGCAAGGCATCTTAAACAACCCATGGTTTAAGGAGGGCCTTGCACATGGTTTTAAAACCATGTATGAGGGAGATGTTGTAATGTTCGTTCCTAACAAAATAAAAAAACGATAAAAAATATTATGTCATCCATAAATAATATTAAATATTGATAATAAAAATATTATATGTCGACCTTAAATAAAAGATGTGTCTTTTGGTTTGAATCAAATCAATGACTATATATAGGACACACCAAAGCTGATAGCTCTTTGAGTGCAATACTTAAGAAGATGTTTGTACCTCGAGAGATTTGATCCCTCTCGACGCTTGATAGAGCCTAGGATTTGGATCTATGTTGGTTGTTGTCCACCGATTGCACACCAGCAGCAGAAACTTTTTGAAAGCTGTCTCCTCACTTAGGAAAGTGGGAGAGGTGTGACCTTGGGGGTAAGCACAGAGCTAGGTACTGTCACCTACTCCTAGCTCCTCTGTTTAGGCTAACTCCTAACGAAGCCAAGGGGGGTAGTCCCTACAAAAGAGTTTCTATGACTCTTAAGTTGTTAAAGTGTTTTAATGGTTATGGATGTGGATGGGTGTTGTTTAGGAGTTATTATGATTAAATGTGTTTGTTTATTATGAATTCAACACATAAGACAAAGCAATCCACGTTGCTATCAAGAGAATTAAAAGATGAACACTAATTCAAGACTTTATAAAGATGCATTCACAGATAGAAATTAAAATGTTCCAAAGACAAGTGATCCAGATATAATAATTATGCAAAGATTAAAAGACTAGTGCCTTTATGGAGTCAGAGCTCTGTAATGCTTTAAGAAATAAATCTAAGTCTTGAAATAAAACTAGTGGATGTAATGTTGTGCAAGTGCTCTTGGTATATTTTAAATATTTTAAGTGATCTTGCTTATGGTGTCAACGAAGGTTTGTCAAGTGCTGGGAGAATGTTCCAAGTTTAATCTGTTGAAGACATGACGACCCGCCCAGTATCCTAGGTTGGTATCGCAAAGATTGACCAGCTAGCTGAGAAGCTTAGATAGCGGGGAGTTTCGGCGCTTCTACTAAGAAGAACTTAGGAAATTCTCTCAACGCCGGTGCGTTGGTTATGGGGTTTAAATTTTATTATGTTTCTCTTGCAAGATTAAAAATTCAATGTCATTTTTGGGTACTCCGATTTTGAAGTTGGCCAGAGCATACTCCGACAAGGAGACAACGAAGTTAATTAATTATGGGGCAGTGAGTTGCAAATTTTATTAAGTCGATTAATTACGACTCTCCGACAGAGAGTGCTCTTGACCTTGTCTTATGACAAAGGTTCAAGAGACTTAGCTAATCTAAATGCCTAATGCAAGGATATGCAAGTCTAACTATGCTCTCCAATAGAGAGTGCTCTTGACTTGGGTTATGACAAGTTCAAGAGACTTAATTAATTAATTGATTAAACCTTAAGAAAAATAAGGCTAAAACAACCCAAGAGTCTCTTTCAGGATTTTTAGGGCCCTAATCGGAAAAGCATGGGGGTAAGTAAAATTATATCAAAAAGTAAACGAAATTTGCATTAGATAAGTAAATAAACAAAGAAACCTTTTTACTTTTATATGTTATGAATGATGAACTAATCAGAAATAAACTACCTTACTTTAATGAAAAAACAAACTTCTAATAATTGAAACTATTCTATCCTACTTTTAGCAAAATATGAAGCAAAACATGAAAATGAGGAGACGATACAAGCTTCCCCCAAATGGGGGAAGAGAGGTGTGGGAGCCGTAATCCCACTTGCTCTTTATTAGTTTGTTTACAATGCTTTCCCTTGTTGCCTTTTTTGCTTCTTTTCTTATTCCTGGAAGGCCTTTGGAGCAATCTGTAGAAGGGGAAAAGCAGAAGAGGGAATTTATGGTTTTTAGGGTTTGATTCTTCAGAATTTCGCCAGCATTTCCGCTGTACCTGTCACAGAAGTAAAAAATCAGCAAGCATATATTGTTAAAAGATGGTAGGAAAGACAATGTCAAAATTTTTATACTTAGAAATTTTTTTGAACATTTACATGCAAAGCATAAATTTTTCCCTAGATCTAAAGAAGGAAACTAGATCTAGAAAAAGCCCTAAAAACAGATCTGAATAATGAATATTGAAACTTGGATCTATTTCTTGAGCAAATGCAAAAAATTTAAAGAAGAAGGGTAGAGAAAGAAGTTTCTTGTGGATGGAACACAAGAGATGGAGAAAGACTCCGGCTTTCTTTCGAATGAGAAAAGAACGATCCTTGTAGGCCCTGCAATCACAAAATGTTAAATGACCGGTTGCTTGAAGCTTGGGATAGATGTAGCTGAAATCGCACCCTTCTTCAACCTGTGAACCCTGCTAATACCAAAACTCAGATACAAGTGAGATCATATATATGAAAAGTATGCTAAGATGGTTCAATCAAGATCAATATTACGTATAACTAACTACTCATATTCATCAAGATTAGAACCTACTTTGCATAAATAGTTGATTTGAAACTACAAACAACTACTCTACTGTGCCAACAGTGGCCCTCTTGAGCATAACAAATAAACTAATCTCATTCAAGTAAAACAATAATGGGTTAGAAGCAATATCATCTCAACCATGAAACATTCACCACATGCAAAGAGAGATGGACCTCCAAAGTCGAAAATCTTATTAATCAAATGTAAGCAAAGCTTAATACAATTTTTGCAGAGTAACTCTAGCACAAAAGTTCCACCTTGATAGAGCTGAAAGAGCCTCTATTTATACAATGAAAGCAATCTAAAACCCTAAAACTAAACTAAGAGTAACACCGGAGTAATTGAATGAACTCGGCATGATGATTTGGAGTTGAACCGAGCTGCAACTGATTTGTAACTAAGTGTTGGAGTAATGAGGGGGGATGAGGTGGCTCATCCTCCCTCGTAATGATCACCCAACCAATAGGTAACCCACACTTCAACCAAAAACGGATTTGACCAAAGAGGGCAAATTTCTCACTGGTAGTTCAACTGCTACACTCCGATACTTGATCTGAAACTGATCGATATTGATTGGAATCATCATAAATGCTTCGTGTCATGTCATTTAGCCTTTTATTTCACTGAATTCGGATTAATTTGGAGAGATTTGGATTTTCTCCAGAATAATCATTTTTATTAATTAATCAATATTTTCCCCAAAACTGACTTTTTTTGAGAAAATATGAGTTATGTGGCCGAATGATGATCTGAAACTTGGTGCTAGCTGGTTGGTTGGTCATGAATGATTTTTGGCTTAAGGTTAGAGCCTTCAATCACTGAATTCGGGTTCTGGATGACCGACTTATTACAAATTGAATTTTTTCATTTAAATTATGGAAAAATTTAATTAAAACGTTAGGAAAAATTAAAAAATTAAAAAATTTGACACGTTCGGTAAAAATTTTTTGGAATTTTTTCTGAGGGTCCTAGTGACTTAGGACATGACCATAGTCTATTCTAATAATGTATAGTAGGTTTATACATACCCAGTTGGGCTCTAATAACCCCCCAAGGCCCAGAATTCAAAATCGGGCATTCCAGCTTTGGAGGAAGCGGGAGAAAACCTCGTCAATTATACTCGGCTATAGGCAAAGCATAATTGTCAAGGGCAAAAAACTCCCTGGAATACCTTAGTTGAAATTCTACGAACTAGGAGACCGAACCACTCAAAACACCCTACTAGCACATTTTATTACAAACCTCGCGGGGCCATGGCCATAATTATTCAAAACAAAAATTGACTAGCCAAAATTGGCTAGGCACAAAGGCGGATCATCTGATACACTAGAAACAAACATTTATCATGTTTGTAAAATGGCGGTTCCTCAGATAATCCAACTAAGTGCAAAATTAGTGGATAACATTGGTTAAATTCATAATACATGGTGAGGGGTCCACCCTAATCCTATTCTCTATCCATGATGGTGCTTGTGTGAATCCTCTTGTGGTTGATGTCACCACTATTTTGAAAGCTTCAGAACCATAACTTTTTACCTAAAGTTTACATTACCATTATGTTTGGAGAAGGGTCCCATACCCATTGGACCCACGTGCCAAGTCATTTCCTTATTTAAAAAAATGATTTTTGACTTCTAGAAAATTTGACTTTGGTGCCACATTGCTGCACCTTTAGCATTAAAATGCCAATTTGATGCTTTGTTAACTGAATAATGCTCCACGGGACAAAATAGTCACTTGGAGCATGAGAAAATTGGGTCCTAGGGTAAAGGAGGTTCTTTGAGCTTCAAAACGAGCCCATACATGCCAAAAATGGACTCTAGATCATGCATATATTACATTTTGAAATTTTCCATTTAAACCATTAAAAAATGGCCTAAAATTGCGATTTTTTCTTTTCTTTTTGGAAATTAAAAAAAACCTAAGGGGGACCTAGTACGTGTTCATAATGACCCAAAATCATGTCTAACACGCTTATATACATTGACACATGAACTTTAATAACCTCTCAGGGTTTAGCCCCCAAGACGAAAATTCCAGCTTTGGAGGAGCGGTGAAAAGCGCGAAAATTATACATTGCTTATTCAACATTGCATAATTTCCAAGGGAAAAAACACCTTGGAATGATGAGATTGATGGCCAAGTCCTAGGAATCCAAGTCCTTTACAACGTCCCCAAGGGGTTTAGACATGCATTTATTAAAAGAGGCCCAAAAATGGTCCTCATGAACCATGGAACCTTCTGAGCACTGATAATGAACAAATGGCTTGTTCACGATTTTGAAGGCTCACTGGAAATCTACTAAGTGCAATCTAGTGGATAACATGTTTGACTGGAACCTTTGCAACAAGCAAGAAAAATCCCTTTCCCAAAATTGTTCGCCAAGGGAGGGTGGCTCTTTGGCACACACCATCCAACTTTAACCTTGGTTTGTACCCTAGTTTGTGCTACTTGATTTGCAACCCCTACAAAGGTAGCCAATCACAAATAGACAACAAAACTAAACCATAAAATAACAAAGTTATTCCACTCCAAGGCCATTCAGGAAAACCCAAGAGAAGAAAAACCCTTTAAACTTCAAATTGCTCCATGAAAGGATGTTACAGTTAGGTCCCAAGAGAGAGACCTTTCAAGAACCAACCATGAGTTTAAATGAGGAAGTGACTCTCTTTATATAGGAGTAGCTCAAACATCCTTTACAAGAAAATATTCCTTGTCCTTAGATCTAGCCTAGGGTGGGGTAAAATAATACAAAATACCCACTCAACTAACTTCCAACCAATTACAATAAAAAAGTGGTCAAAGCCACTTGTACATTACATAAGATACATAAAGCCACCAAACAAGGGGATGTCTCCATCAAGCAAGGGATCCATGACAAAATGATGATGCCATGTGTCCTCCAAAGGCCCTTCAAGGAGTTTTCCAACAAAAACATGTCCACATAGAAACTAGAATCCCTCTTGGTGTCCTCAATGTAAATACTTAGGCTTCCAAAGGTTCAAAACATGTGACTGGTCCTCAAACAAGAACGACAATGCCAAATTAAAACTTTAAAAGTGTGACACATGATGGTGTTAAAGCAGTAGTAAAAGTCTAGCAAATAAAAAAAATATATTTTTCATCTCTTTCAACCTCAACACTCACTAAGATCACTGTGTTAAAGTTAGGATTTGGAACAAAATATAACAACTGCAAAAATACAGTGTAAAAGTACATAACCAGTAAAACAATACTAATAAAATCATGAACATCAGTAGATTAATCTAACTAACAAAACAAATAAGACTAAGTTGGACCTTCCTTATACTCAGAATTTACTTTCAGATCAAACCTTGTCTCAAAGAGAAATCACTAAATGGAACAATTCTGGCCCTTAGTTGATGGCATGGACATACCTGAAAGAGGGTTAGGTAAGTACAGTAGAAGTTATAACAATCAAGACTTCTAAAACAAGTGTCTAACCGTGAAGAACAACCTTCAAGGAAACCTTAGCAACCCATTCAAACAGCCCATACACAGGTAGTGACCAACTTAAACAACTCAACATAGGAAACGCCCTACTCTATCAGCCCACACATATGCAGTGGCCCAAACAACAAGCCATACATAGGTTGCGTCCACTCAACAAGCCTCAAACAAGGCAACGTAACAACCTATATACAGTAGCAACCCAACAACAACCCACTGCATAGTTATCAGCCCACAAGCAGCCCACAAACAGTCCATGTACATGTAGCAACCCACAAGTAGTCTACAAACAGTCCATGGTACAAGTAGCAAACCACAAGTAGTCCACAAACAGTCCACGGTACAGGCAACTGCCCTAGCAGTACCCAAAATCCTCCCAAACAGGTGGCGGCTGCCCTAGTAGCACCCAGACAGTCCAAGCAATTGGCGACTTCCCTAGCAACACTCAAACACAAGCCAAGCAGGTGACGAATAGCACAAACAATTCACAAACAGTCCAACGACTCTACTCTAGCAGCCCACACAAGGCAACAACTACTCAAGCAAGGTATGACACCAAGGTACAACAACTTCAAACAAAGTACAACTCACACATGTGGAGGAGGGAGGAGCAAAAAGACGGTGAAAATCCAAATCAAGAGAGCGCTCAAGCAAGAGAGGTCTGGAAACCCTAGACATCACCTAAAATAAGCAAGCATCAAACCCTAGAACAAACATAAGCAATCAGCTTAGATCTTATCTTCAAGACACATTCATAATGAATGCTTAGGCTTGTATTTATAGCTTCTAATGACTTCTAGAAGATTCTTCCTTCTAATTAGTAATTCTTCATTGACATAGGGTTACTTTACAAAGGGTTAAGACGTAATAACATTAGGAGTGTAGACAAATATAAAATATAACTTAATATTAAGTCAACATTATCAAAGGGTTAAGGTACCACACTAAAGAGGGGCACTAGTACATAGGATCAACAAGGGAGAGGTCAACACAAGTCCAAGCCAAACACAAGGCTAACCACAAGTCAACAAGAGGTGTCACAACAAGGTGGGAAGACAAGCCTTTTACCCACAAGACCAAAGGTGTACCAACAAGGTGGGAAGACAACCCTTTTACTCACAAGGAGAAGCAAACAAACTTTTATCTCTCTCTCTCTCATGTATGTGGTCCATAAGTGTTCCATACAATAACTGGAAGTTTTATCCTCACTGTATAAGGAAGGTCCAAATTAGATGATGTGATCCTCTAGTCCTCCCGGACTGCACCTAAAGGTCAAGTGCTAGTGACATCATCAAAGTGTGGCCAGTCGCTTGAAGAAACAACCTAGCTCAAACATCTAGGAGAGGAAGGCATTACACATCATCATCTTGGTTAATTGACCAGGAATACACTTGCAGGACTTGCTTGGTCCTAGACCAAGGGTTTGTTGGGTCAGAGACCAGGATGTCTTTGTCTTTGCCTGCAGGATCTGCTTGGTCCTCATGACCAAGAAACTGTCTGGTCCTCAACCATAATGCCCTAGAAATAGATAGGGGCCCTAGCCACATGCTAGGGACTTTTCCATGTCTCGAACTTGCTTGGTCCCAGACCAAGAACACCAATAGATTGATGGGGGCCCTAAGGTACCTGCTAGGGACTTACACTGCCTGGTTAATTGACCAGGAACCCTAGTTAACTGACTAGGGTGCCATTCAAAGAATGGCTCTTGCAGCTGCACTATCTTTAATATGTGGACCCTCTTGATAAAAAAAACGCCTCTTCAAGCTATTCCAACAAGGATAAATGGCTCAAAGGGTAAGAAAGTGGTCCCATCATGAGAATATATATATGAGTGTCATGACACATATGTCAACAGCCATCCCATGCTTTGGTCTAACCATCATAAGTGACCCCCTAAAGGAACAATGCTTCGTCCATCATGTGAAAGAGAGACTTGCTTTGCTAAACCCTGAAACTATTGTCATGACCAATGCAATCAGAAAAAGTCCATGTCGAACCTGAAGCTCCACCTCATATTGCATACCGCAGATGTGGGGCAAGCAAGTAAATCATGGCCTCAGCCAATCGGCCCATCCCCTAATTCCTTACGATAAGAATGTTGTTGTCATGCTGTAGCTATTGGCTGAGGATGCACCACATGGTCGCCATATTCAAATCGAGTAGACTGGCTGGAGGTGAATTGAGCATCGTTCTATGTTTTTGGATCGGTTAACCATCATAATAGATTACCGAGCTATTGCTCAGAAGAGTGAGCATTGCAGTTACGTGGAAAGAGAATATTCGGGAATCAAATATTACCTATGCAGACTGTAAATTGTCACCATGAACAGATTTGAAATTTCAATTGTGCCTCAAGTTACATTTTAGCTCTCCATCCTCTCCAAAATATCGAGCTCGTACTCGAAGTTTCTGCTTAGAAGGCCACAACAGGTTTGTGAAACCCCTGGTTCTCTCCTTATTGTGGCAAGCCTATGATGGTAAAGCTGTATAAACAGAATGCTCCCGTAGTTGATAGCGCAGAATGATGCAAGGGTTTCCCTGACCTTCAATTAAGCTCAAACCTGGGAGATGAATGGTGGTGTAATTGTCTTTTCAGATGCGGGAACACTCATAATAGATCTCATCATCGCATCATAACATTAGTTTCATACTTGGAGCTTGAGCATGCATACTAGGGCATCCTGTTATGGTCGAAAAACCTTCTTGTAACAGCAACTGAACTTTGCACTGGTAAACTCGAATGCTGTATATGGTTATGCTGGATAGTGCTTAATCATGCACACAACAGGTATCAAACTTGCAACTTAGTCTGGACAAAAATTCATTTGAGGGCCAAATGAAATAGTTGGATGCACTGCACCGATTCCTTTTTTCTGTAGCTGCCAAGTCTCTCAGATCTGAATATAGCCAGCAATCTTTATGCAGTTTTAGGGAAGCCCTAGCAATCCTATCTACCATAGCCTAGCAACCCTATCTAGGGAAGCCCCCCTCAAGTTGGAGAAGTGCCAAGTGGAAGTGTAGAGGTGTTTATCGAGGTGATAGTGGGTAACACCTCTAGGCTACAGTTGGGTTAGCCGTGTTCTTTGGGGCTTTAACCATAACTGCTAGTTCAAACTGTAACAGGCTGTACATCTACTACATTTTTTTCCTTTATGCACAACCGTGCATTTCTTATGCAGGCCGTACACTTCTGTTCAGGGGTGTTTTTGTTGACCATGTAGTTACTGGTTTAGCAGACTGAGGTTGCCTTGTAAGCTTTGATCAAAGGAATGCAACGATGATTAGAAAGAGAAATCATTTGTGTATGTCTGTATTTATGTTTCTTTTATGTTTCCATTGTTTACTTTTCCGGCTATTTTGTGTTTGATGCTATATTCATAAATTAATTTTCTGCATTTAAATAAATTCAGTGTTTGATTTGTTTGATTTGAGAACACAAGGACAAGAATCATCTAGGGTTGGAAATTTCAATTGCGCCTAAGAGGCGCATTCTACAGCCCAGTAGGGGAAGATGTGTAAGTCATTCCGTGCTCATCCTAGAGCTGACACGTGTCCTTTATAAAAAATAATAAAATGTTATAAAAAATAACATGTCTCAATTTAGATTTAAAATATTTCTTAGAAGCGCATATATAAGAATAGAAATTAAAACCATAAACATTCCGTTCACATTTCCTCAACATTTCCACTCTAAAAAAGGGGTTTGCAGTTAGAGATATTTGATCCCTTTCGGTGCTTGGTAGATCCTTTTTAAGATGGATCTATGCTGGTATTTATCATAGTCCACATCCCATCTTGCTAAAAATTATTATTAAGTTTGTTATCTCATATGGCATAATCAATTCTTGGATACATAGTAGGACAGTTTGATTGAATTAATCTGAATTCTTATGAGAGATTATGCCAAGTCTTCCGTGATCTAGTGCCCTCATTCAAGAGTTCTCTCCATTGAAAAATCCCTTTCTTGGATAGTCTCCTAGGGAAGTATTTGTGCATATAGGTAAGAGTAGAATATTGTTCTTTTCAAGCCCAAATCGAGTATCAAGACATCCAGTTCTCTCTTTATACCACTTCAATGCTAAGAGATTACAGGAGTGACTTTCTTCCATGCTTCCTAGATACTTTGTAACACAAGTGAGACCACAATTTTGAAATCTTGTGGAGCAACAATGATCTCATTGAGCAAAAATTGGCCCTTGATCTTGTTTTTGTGTTTCTTACTAGATATCCGTTGCCCAAGCAGTAATTCCAAGGTTCATCAATATCCAAAATGTCCATTTAGCAGTTAAAAAAACCCTTGAAATTTGATATCAATAAGACCCAAACTGCTTTTTTCATTAGGAAGAATACAAAGTCTCCAGGGCACTAAAGGATGCAAATGATCAATCATCACCCTCAAACTTGGACTGTAAGAAGCCTCTGAATATTTTTTCCAAAGAACCAAAATGATTAGATGACGAAAAAACATGAGATATCATAGACGTGAAGATCAGGGAGATATCTTCCAATAACTTGGAGGAAGGTCTCTAAACGTCCAATTTGAATATTACATTGAATTATTTGTAAACAAGTTTCCCACATGTATGAGAGAGAGGTTGACCCTAGAGGAAACTCTTAGGCAATGACAATGTCACCATCCGTCATGATGCCAAAGTTGCCTCAATAATGTTGA
>LPNX011007414.1:345906-361195 GCA_001517045.1 Pseudotsuga menziesii
GGCTACCAAAACAACGCTGGGTACGGATGTCTGCCCTTTTCAGAAAATTTTGGATGTGATATAGCAGGACACTACAAATATAAACACATCCCCAACACATATATAACAAGAATCTGAGAAGGTTTTGCTCTTGTAAAAGTAATTCTGGGTATAGGTGTTATGTTGTTAGTTAGTATCCTGCATGGTTTTTAGCTGTTTATTTTTTCCAATTCTTTTACTTCAGTCAGATACAGAATTTGAGTTTCATGTACTTGTTCGTCAACATAATTTCTTTTGAGCTCCTCACTGCGACTTGAAGAATTTGGAACCTATCCTTTAAATTCAAGGTCTTCACTTCTAACAATTTCAGTTTTTTTGAGGACCCTATCTATTGTTTCATGTTTTTCTTTTTGTGCTTAGATTTATACTACTCTAGCTGTCCAACCCTTCCACTAGTGTGCATGTGGAATTGATTTTCCTTTCTCTTATTTTATAATAGAGCTGCTTGTAACACTATATTACCGTTGTTATCTACGTGCTAGTTGTTATCAACTAAGTTGCACTTAAGTGGATTTCCAGTGAGCCGCTGAAGTTGTGAACAAGTGCTTTGTTCATCATCAGTGCTCAGAAGTTCTATGGTTACATCACGACCAATTGTGGCCCCCTTTTTAATAATTACATTTTCATACCCCTTGGGGATATTGTAATAAATGTTCTAGCATGGAAAACTTTTTGTAAAGGACTTGGCTTCCTAGGAATTAGACGTCAATCTGATCATTCCAAGGTGTTTTTTCCCTTGTCAATTATGCAATGCTGAATAAGCGATGTATATTTTTTGAGTTTTTCACCGCTCCTCTAACGTTGGAATGGTCGTCTTGGTGGTTAGACCTTGGGAGGTTATTTAAATTCATGTGTCAATGTATATGTAATATCCCAAATACTGATATTTTCTGTTTCTATGCAAAGTTACTGAAATAGCCGGGCATGCAAACTGCGATGCAAAATTTCCCGATTTTATAGCTGAAATTAGGGTTAGGGTTTTCAGGATCGAATAAACACTTACCACTGATAAAGCAGATGAATATGCTCCAGAGAGAATACGCATCCAAGATGAGCTGAGCTGATGAAGAAATGACCTTGTTTCCCACTGGTATACCTCGGTAGGCTGAATCAGATAAGTGTGACGTTTTTGCTGAAGGGATGGTCAGTTTCAGCTAGAAATAGGTCGGAAGGTAGGTGTGCCCGTGCTGAAGGGGATGGCTGGAGCATGCAAGAGTTTTGACCTCTCCAGATGCTCTAGCGAATTGGTTTACCAATCTGCTGCTCACGCCCCCACAACTCTGTAATCCGTTGCTAGCTGCGGCGGATGGACAATCTAATGGCTGATAATTACTCAATGCAGCAAAGTGTTCCTATCAGTGAGGATATAGGCCACATGCGGAAGAAATAGGGTAATCCAGAGTCCCGGTGACTGACTTGGGTTTCCCAACTAAATGCCCCCAGCTGTATAGATGAACCTGCAAATAACCTTCGGACATATACTGGAACACTGGATAATGATGAATGCAATAGACACGGTTACAAACCTGGATGGTTTATCCTGAAGGAGACTAGGGCAGATATCTCACTGCCAAAATCTCGTTAGCTGAAGACGTCGTCTCCAACCCCAACTGCTGTGGCCGCACGTTGTGCTGCTACTCAAGAGCTCCAAAATAATAATAATCCAAAAGCAAAGGCTCCATTCACTTTATCTTTCTTTTATAACTTTCAACTTTGAAAACCCTAACTTTGACCTAATGAGGTCACTTTAACTTCTAATTTGTGGGACTTGCATGCATGCACATGGGGACTAAATTAGGTGCATGCATCATTAAATAATGCTTAGATGTCATGCATGCCGGTGGCCTTTGGCCTCGATGGCCCTCTTCGACCCAATGGTGATATAATATTGATGCCCTAGATTTTCTGTAGATGGCATCAGTCTTCAGTTGATTCCCTAACTATCAGTAACCGCTCGAACCCACAGGAATCACATAGGTTAGTGGTTTGGTCCTCAATGCCTAAGCACACGAGGACATTACAGTCTTCCCCGCTTGAGATTGCTTGTCCTCAAGCAACTGCAAACTGGGATGCTGCAATACCTGTTCTCCTTCCAATGTGGCATCATTTGGAGGTAGTTCTTTCGATTGAACCAAGTATTCTCTAATCACCCGGTTCTTGAGTTTTCTTTCTCGAGTCTGTATGATCCGTTCAGGAATCAGTATCAATAGTCTCTCATCATCTAAAGGAGGTAATTCTGTTGATGGACCAATGTGTTGCCCAATGGTCTTTTTCAGGTTGGACACATGGAATACATTGTGAATTTTGCTCTCCTGTGGTAGTTCTAGTTCATATGCCACCTCTCCCACCTTCCTGATTATTCTGTAGGGTCCATAGAAGCGAGGTTTTAACTTTTCTGCTCCTTTCTTCTTAAGTGAATACTGTCTGTAAGGTTGGAGCATTAAGTATACCAAATCTCCTACCTCAAAGCTCCACTCAACCCTGTGTCTGTCTGCATACAACTTCTGCTGATTTTGGGTTGTCTATAACTTTTCTTTCGAGATTTTAAGAATATCCTGTCTGTCCTGTATCTAATCCTTTGCCTTAGGAGCTCCGTTGTCCCCGAATGCTAAATCTGCATAGTCCAAGGCCTCGTAGCCATATAATGCCTTAAAAGGTGTCATTCTAATAGACATGTGATAGGTAGTATTGTAGCAGTACTCCCCTAAGTGTAGCCATTTAATTTAGGTTCGCTACTGCCCTGTTACATAGTTCCTCAGATATACTTTAATCCACTTGTTGACGACTTCGGTTTGTCCATCGCTCTGGGGATGATAACTCGTGCTGGTAGCAAGCTTGGTCCCCACTAATCTGAATAGTTCCTGCCAGAAGGCACTTGTGAATCTACTGTCCTGGTCATTGACAAATGTCTTAGGTAACCCGTGTAACTTGAAGACCCCCCTAAAGAATAACTTAGCTACCTGAACTGCGGAGTAATAAGATGATATAGAAAAGAAATGTGCGAATTTGGTAGGTCGATCAACCACGACATATGAACAATCTCTCCCTTGGACTTTGGGAAATCCTGTAATGAAGTCCATGGAGACACTTTCCCACTTATGTTCTGGAATTGGTAGTGGTTGAAGCAACCTCGTTGGATGGATGTGCTCAATCTTGTTCTGCTGACATATGCTACATTCCCGTACATGCTGCATAACCTCCCCCTTGAGGCCCTTCCATGAGAACCTCTCTCGGATTTGCTTGTAGGTCTTCAAGAAACCCTGATGTCTTGATAGTGGAGAGTCATGTGTTTCCTGTATGATTTTCTTTCTCAAAGTTGATTCTGGGACAAGGTATATCCTGATCTTGTAATAAATGATGTAATCGACAATCCTGTACGTGTCATCCTAAATCTGTCCATCCAATAATTCGCAAGCGAATTTATTTTTGGAGTATTCTATTAAGAGAAGAGCCCTCCAATCTGTGGATATACTCATGAGAGATAATGAGGCGGGTCTCCTGGATAATGCATCATCTACTGTATTATTCTTACCTTTTACATACTTGATCTCAAAATCGTAGGCTTGTACTTTGCTGACCCATTTTTGTTGGCGCTTATTAAGTTCCTTTTGCTCCAAGAAGTACTTGAGGTTGTTATGATCTGTCTTGATTTTGAACTTGCTGCCCACCAGGTACTGTCTGAACTTCATGAGAGCATGTAAGATGGCTAGCATTTTTGTCATATATGGAGTAGTGGCGTTCGTAGTTCTTCAGTTTTCGGCTCTAAAATGCAATAGGGTGATTGTTTTGCATTAATACTACTCCTAGCCCTTCCCCCGAGGCATCACATTCTACTACAAATGGCTGTGAGAAGTTTGGTAATGCTAAAACTAGGAAAGAACTCATAATGACTTTCATCTCCTTGAAAGTTTTCTGTGCTAGTTCTGTCCAAGTGAATGCTCCCTTCTTTGTGAGATCTGTGAGGGGTGCGGCAAATTGGGAGAATACCTTAACATACCTTCGGTAATAAGTGCAAAGGCCTAAGAAGCCTCTCAATTCTGTGACTGTTTTTGGCGCGGGCCAATCTCTGATAGCTCGGATTTTCTCCATGTCAACCTGTACTCCCTTTTCACTGATTATGTGCCCTAGATACAACATTTCCTTCATGTCAAATTCACACCTGGACATTTTCACATAAAGTGAGTGTTCTTCTAGAATGCTTAATACTTTGTCCAAGTGTTTCAGATGTTCCTCCCATCTTTTGCTGTAAATTAGGATGTCATCAAAGAATACTAGTAAAAACTTACGTAGCTGAACTCTGAAAGAATGGTTCATGCATGACTGAAAAGTGATTGGATCATTGGTAAGTCCAAAAGGCATGACCAGAAATTCATAGTGACCATAGTGACAACGGAAAGTTGTTTTGGAGATGTCTTGATTTGTTACTCGGATCTGATGGTACCTCGAGCGAAGATCAATATTGGAAAAGTTATTGGCACCCCGCAGTTCGTCCATGAGTTCATCAATCCTAGGGATGGGATACTTGTTTTTAATGGTCTTTTTGTTGAGTGCCCGATAATCGATGCACATACGCAATGTACCATCCTTCTTCTTGACCAAGACCACTGATGATGCGAAGGGGCTAGAACTGGGCGGAATGTATCCAAGTTCCAACAATTCTTTGATCGTTTTCTCGATCTCATCCTTGTATCGTTTGGGATGCCGATAAGGAGTGGTGATGACTGCTTGTGTCCCCTCCTCTAGTTCAATGATGTGTTCAAATTCCCGGTCTGGCGGTCTACCTGCTGGAAGGTCCCAGAATACCTTTTCGTGCTTCTGTAGCAAGGCCTGAATATCACTTGGTTGTTGTGTGTTGTTTTCTGGAGGTTTCCTAAAGGTGACAAAACATTATGCAGCCCATTCTATGTCATCCTGTCTGAGTATTGCCTCCATTCTCTGTGAAGAGACCAGTTTTGGGGGATAAGTGTTCATGCCCCTCAAAACTACTCGTTTGCCATCTGGCCCCTAGAATTCCATTTCCATTGCCCGGTAGTCTGTAGTATATTTCCCCATTGAATAAAGCCACTGAACACCTAATACTACATGAGTATCTGCCACATCTACTACATAAAATGAATCTGTCATATGATAGTTGCCGAATGTGACATTCAATTTCGGAATCCAATAGTTGCACACCATGCTGGAGTTCCTGGCTACCGCTACAGTAAATCCCTCGAACTTCTCGGTCTGAATACTCCTCTTGGCTACCCAAGCGGAGTCAATGAAATCATGGGTTGCTCCCCCATCAATCAATACTCCCACTCTGTGACCCTATACTACTCCTCTGACCTTGAGAGTATGGAATCTTGGTACTCCAGATAATGTAGCCATGACTCCCTTTGGTTTATCACCCTGGAGTGATTCTTCCTCTGCTTCCCGTAGTTCTTCTGTGGCCTCCTGCTCATAGTCCTCCCCATCACTGTCTGAATACACTTCGATGTAGTGAGCCTTTGCCTTCCCTGCACACCTGTGTCTTGGCACCCATGGTTCTTGACAAGTGAAACATAATTTCTTTCGCCTCAAATCTTTCCTAGTGTTGTCGTCTAACCATGTTTTCTTGGGAACATCCTGCTAGAAAGGTTTCTTGTCCTTGTCCCTAACAGGAAAGTTGGTTTTGAGAGGGAACCTGTTCTTCGGAATTGAATCCTAGAGATCTCTGGCTCTGCTAATCGCATCCTGCAGAGTGGGGGGTTTGTAGGCTTTCACCCATCCCGGTAGTGGCTCTATTAGGGCCTCAGTGAATAACATCATTAACCTGCTCTCTGACACATCTGTTACCATGACTGCTATCCTCTGGAATTATGAGATGAAGGCCTCTGCGCTACCTGTCTGTTTGAGTTGAGACAACTCCTTGAAATGTATCTTCGGATCCTTCCTATTGAACCTCTCCATGAGCTTCTAAGTTCTGAGTGAACTCACCGTAGGAGTGTATGGTGTTGTGACCCAATGTCACTAATCCGTGGTACTACCACTCAGGAGCCTCTCTGTCCAGGTGGAATGTAGCCAATTTAATGGCATCTGTCTCTGTCATGGGATTGAGTTGGAAATAGGTATCCAACTTTTGAACCCATATCTTCGCTGAACCTCCGCGAGTCTCGTCAAAGTTTGGAATGGTCAACCTGCTTAAGGTTTTCTGCAACTCATAGTTGTGATTGAATCCCTTGTTGAAATTTTGAGGCCTGTTCCTACTCTTCATGTTGCAAAAATCCGAAAAAAACATGGTTGCATGAAACTCATCCCCTAAGTCCCTGTATTCCTGCAAATAAGCCCCAAGGGGTTCGCTAGGCTCTACCTGCATGACTAGACCTCCTACTACATCTGCCAAAAAGTGAGGCATAGTAGGCCTGTTGGAAGGTCTGCTATATATGTGCGGTGTATTTTGTATATTGGTATACGCAACCTTCCCACTGCTGCTTGTAGACCCTCTGTCTTCTGGTGAGGGAGGGGTACTGTTGTTACCTAGTTCTGGTTTCGCCGATAATCTATTAATTGCATTGAGTACATCTTTTTTCTCTTTGGCTGAGTCTTGCAATGCAGATACTAAGTTGCGAAACTCTATCCTGTCCTCATCTTCTCTCGTTCCTTTTCCTCTGTCAAAGTGTATACCTGTTGGTTCCATGTCTAAGCTGATATATTCCAGTTGGATATCCTCAAAGTCCTCTGTGTACCTACTCTTTCTTTTCTTATAGGTTACAAAAGGGTCCTCTTCTGTATTCATCTACTTCTCATTCTTAAGCCCACAGATGGCCAAGAAGATAGCTTTGATACCACTGCAATGTCCCAAATACTGATATTTTCTATTTCTATGCAAAGCAGTGTTATTGGAACCGAAAAAATCGGTCGGTCTGACCGGTTTATAGGGTTGGCAGGTCCGGTCAGCAAAAAAAAATCATCAAACTGGATTTTTTTCCAAAGAGGGTACAGAACCGGCCGAACCAGCTGGTCTGGATTGGGGACTCACGAAACTCAATTAAAAAAAAACAGAAAATAAAACTTTGTTGATGTACTTTGGAGCCTCTTTGTTAATGTACTTTGGTTCAAAACCTCAGATATGTATTGCATTAGGTGCTATTTTGGATATTTGCACCCATATTTGCTATATATAAGAGAAGCTCTGCATATTTCTGTATTAATGGTTTGGATTCATATGTATGCACATGAATATACATGTTTTTTTACAAAATATGAATATTTTATGTATTTTTTAGTCAACCGGTTTTTTACATGGTTTTTTGCCGGTTCCAATCCGGTTCACATTTTGGGCTTCGCCGGTTCGATGACCGGTCCGGTTCTGATAACATTGATGCAAAGTTACTGAAATAGCCGGGCATGCAAACTTCCATGCAAAATTTCTCTATTTTATAGCTGAAATTAGGGTTAGGGTTTACAGGATAGAATGAACACTTACCACTGATAAACCAACTGAATATGATCTGGAGAGAATACGCATGCAAGACGAGCTGAGCTGATAAAAAATGACCTTGTTTCTCATTGCTATACCCCAGTAGGCTGAATCAGATAAGTGTGACGTTTTTGCTGAAGGGATGGTCAGTTTCAGTTGGAAATAGGTTGGAAGGTAGGTGTGCCCGTGCCGGAGGGGATGGCCGGAGCATGCAACAGTTTTGACCTCTCCAGATGCCCTAGCGAATTGGTCTACCAATCTGCTACTCACGCCCCCACAACTTTGTAATCTACTGCTAGCTGCCTTGGATGGACAATCTGATGGCTGATAATTACTCAATGCAGCAGAGTGATCCTTATTAGGTACCGAATTTGAGGAATGCATCCCTCTCATTGTTTCACGATGTGGTTGATGTGGCGTTTGTACTTTGGTTTAGTGGGGTAATGGAGTATCTATTGAGGGCGCATCTCCTTATGTAGATGTGGTGCCTCTCCACTAAAATCAAATTGCATCAATCACACGGTCAACTCCTACAATCTCTTGTAAAGGGTCAAATCCTCTCTTATTGCCTTAGGCTTTGGTTATGTGGCAGTGTATGATTGAGTTGGTTGGGAGTTGTGGTGAGGGCGCATCTCCTTATGGAGATGTGGCGCCTCCTCATGCCAATCACAATAAACAAGATCCATGAATCACTTAGGCTAACTCGACATCAACTCAAGTGGTGGTTGCCCCTCCCCCTCTTCTCTTTGGTTATTTATATGAAGCTCTGTTCTCTCATTTGGCATGGTGAAAGGACTGAAGGAATGCTATTGTTTGTATTGTATTGTTTATTATTCGTAATAAAGAATGCTTTGGACGAAATATCTATGGTGTATGCTTTTCATGTATGGATCGTGATTGTCAAGTGCTTATGAGGTATAATATGTATTATTTGTCTTTGTTTTTTGTTGGTTAACTATGGGCCTTGAAGGGGAGCTCCCTCCCAATAAGGAAATAGATTATTCTAGTTTGATTTATGCTCTTACTGTTTGCTTGTTTTAGATCTCTTGGAGTTGCATGTATTTTATGGAGACTAGTGCTAGATGTTGGGGCAAATGGAGTCCAAGTGGGCTAGATTCTGGAATCTCCAAGTGGGTTTTGATGGTTGTCATAAAAAAATCATTGGATCTATTAGATCTACAACACTAGAGTTTGTAAAAAGAGGGGTTGGTGGTGACAATTGGATTAAACCCAAGAAAAATAAAACAAATGCAAACGTATATGAAAATACTTGCTACTAACCTTGTATGACGATGATCTTTTCTCTCCGATCAATTACGAGCATTTTCTATGCCTCCCCAAGTGAAATTGCTAATTACTTCAAGATGCCAAGCACTCCCTCCTTCTGCAAAAGAGATCTACAATGAGAATCGATTTGCAAAAAGATGGATGGAATGACAAAGAAAAATGAATCAAAGAACATCAAGATGGACGCAAGATACAATAAATATACTCCCTGAGTCAATGGCGATTTGAAAGAATGCTATGGAGCTTTGTCACATTAGTGTCCCTACCCAAATTGTTTCCTTCACCAAGTGGATGACAACCTGCAAAAAGTATTAGAAATACATAGATCCACAAGAATGCTAGAGAGAATAAGACTTTCCAATCTCCACACAAGATATTCAACAAAGCTTCCAATGGTTTTGCAAAAATATTTTATTATTCCAAGAGCTCAAGAGCCAAAAGTCCTTTCTACAAATGAGAGAGCATCTCAATATATAGATCTCTCTAGTACATAAAACCTAGATCCAAAAAGATCAAGGGTCATGATCAAAAGATGAAAACAATCTAATCAACAGATAAGATTAGTCGAATACATCATACACGGATCAGTGAGGGGATGCACCAAATAAAAATGACCAATAAACATAAGATAACACATGGTGGGGACTAGGAGGTTATATCATTCTTCACTAGGATGGCCCCATGGCACAACAACAAGGTGTGGTGGTCAAATATATCAAGGATTGATAAAAATCACTAGGACATCTCCCTCAAAATACATTAAAACACCCTTAAACTGAAGAAATCATGTATGTGTGGACCCCATGTGAAGTTGATGTCGGATGATGAAGGTGGCCCAAACATTATGCCTCGGACCAATTCAATGCCATTACTTTGCCTCACTAGCCCAAATCGATTTCCTTAGCAATTTTTTATCATCAAAATGCTGCCTTCGGAACATAAAACTGCCAATATCTCACCGGAGACCAAAAACTGAAGCCAAATTACTGCACAAATGTGTCTGGCACCATAGTAGTATGGTACAATCATCTGGTTGCACACCTAGATTCCCTTTGGCGCCCTAGGAGATCTCACCATTATCTGGACTATTTTATTTTTAAATTCTCAGGGCAAATCTGCTGCAAAATGCCTGAAAGACCCATGTCTCTCTTGTAACTGCCCGAAATTGAAAACCAACTGCACCAATGGACTCAGAATGCCCAAATCAACTAGGAATGAGTACTCATACACAATAAGTCCATCATAAAGATACATCAGAAACCCCATCCTTGTCAGAACAATAAGAATAATAAAGCTTGTAAAAGTTGATAATCATAAAAATTATACAAGCCATCATAATAAACCACCATATGAAGCATGAATATGTCTAATGGATACCCATAGACCATAAATAATCATCATCCACAACCATTGGTCTAAAACTCATCCTGGACCCTGCTCCTGGCTTGGTCAACACTAGGTTGACCAAGTCACAACTGATCAAATGATGATCCAAGTGCTAAACTCTGATACTACAAAGTACAAATGGACATGCATGCTCAATTATTTATGATAACAGTGAGACTCAAGTACAAGTAGCGTCCGTTGGCAAGTATAAGCACAATACATATATAATATAGTAATCTAAATCAAAATGATCAACTGCTTTAAACAAGAACCTCCAGTGTATACTCATTTATAGATTTAGCCATTTTGCTAGTCGAGGGTGAAGGTGAATGAAACTAGGTAAGGCCAAGGGAATGACTTGACACTCAACACTGTAAGCATCTAGGCTAAAGGACAAGGGAATCCGCACAACACATAAGTTGGACTAGGTGAACAATAAGGAATAATAGTGTCTCACAAATGGGTGAAATGATGAGAAGGCTCCACTAGACTCTAGACAAGCAACCTTTTAACAATTTATTTGCATAGTACTATACGCTAGTCAACCTCTAGAGGTAGGTGCCCTCGTAAGCCTTCTGCGCTTCCAGAAAATGACAAAGACATGACCTTTGGGGGCCAGCCTCACCCTGTTTCCCTTTGGGGCAAATGAGCCGTACATTATACAAAGAAATTAGAATGAGTGCTCATCCTCTAGCCATCAACTTTGTTTGAAAAGATTTTATTTTTATTAACTTCCCAGCCTCCAAGAGCAGGCGCCTTGGAAAGCTTTTTGGGCTCCATAAAATGACTAAGGCTTAGCCCTGATAGGTTTGCCTCACCCTGATACCCTATGGGGGTAAATGAGCCTTACAGCATACAATGGATGAGTGCTCATCCCTTGGCCACTGATTAGTTTTGCATTTATTTGTAGTGGTGTCTAAAGGCACTTTTGTTTTGCTGGCAGGGAATCCATTTATATTAACTTTAAGCTTCAATGCCTTAATGTCTAAAGACACATTTTGGTCAAACTACTTGTGTTCAAGACCTAGAGGTAGACCATCCTTGTGACAAGCATCACATAAACCAACATCGAGACACAATTTAAACATGGAGACCTATTCCAACATAGAGGTGAAGGTGGGGGAGATCCTAGATGCCACTAGTCAAGTTACAAGTCAAGGTTAATCAACAACAAGGGAAGGCAACGGATGGATAGAGACAGTGAGGATGGTGCCAAGACTAGCAAGCTATGTCCCTAAAGGGAAATGATCAAATCCATGCTAAGAGTACGGCAAGGCCAATGAGTATAGAAAAGAATCTCTTGGACATAACAACTAGATCATTTATACCTTAGATTTCAAGTAAAACCAAAGTAAAGTAACACCAACATATAACCAATATAAACCAAGTCTCACTGCTAAAATAGACAACAAAGCAACATCAAAATCCATATGCACAAACCATAATATCACTTGGGTCATATACCTGCACTGGATCTAAAACAAATATGAGGATCGTTGAAACAATTGTTGCTTCTACATATTATGGGCACTGTAATAATCTCTACTCTGGGTCATGAAAGAATGGCTAACTCAGTCATCGAATATGGGGTCATGAGGCTTAGTCCTGGCATAGAACTCGTCCATCTGAATACTCTGGATCTGCTGAAAGTGGGAGATCATCAACTCGTGGCTCGTCATTTGTTGATCTCATAGTAAAGGAATGGCTCAAAGAACTGATCATTACTGATCAAGAACAAAAGTAGTCCAGCTACTATATATGTGACAACAAAGCCCATGCGACATATTAAATCTATAAAGCTCACTATTTGACAAATCTCTTGATTGAGTACTTGATTGTCTTCATGGTTACTTCAGATCTAAATAGTTGAATTCTACTATGGGTAAAGAAGGGCTTCGTACTCTCTTGCTCGATGCATGCCCCTCAATAAATTTCTCAAATGTTTGTGAGTTTCCTAACAATTGTTTGCTTTATAAGGTTGCTTCTGGTTTTTTTTGGAAATGATGTAGTCACCCATCAAATTGCTACTTTCTTCAAGTTAGTGGTTGATTTTAATGTGGTTCATGAGGATGATCTGATGATCATTTTTTCTTTTTCTTTGAAGGGGGATGCAGAGAATTGGTTCTATGACCTTCCTGAAAAATCCATGGTTTCCATGGTTGATTTTTTCAAATGTTTCTTTCTGCGTTGGTATGAAGGTGAAAAGGGGGAGATTAAGCAACTTGTTAAAGAATATGATGCCCTCCTCCCTAGAACACAGCCTGACGCTAAGAAAGAGATTCATAATGACCCCATTGAAGAAGCACATAATGATCTCTTGATTGAAGATATTATTGAAAATCCATCTTGTTGCCCGCCGATTGCACACCAGCAGCAAAAATATTCCGAAAGCTGTCTCGTCACTTAGGAAAGTGGGAGAGGTGTGACCTTGGGGGCAAGCACAGAGCTAGGTACTGTCACCTACTCCTAGCTCCTCCGTTTAGGCTAGTCCTAACGAAGCCAAGGGGGGTAGTCCCTATTAAAGAGTTTTCTATGGCTCAATGCGTTTAAGTTAAGTTAAGTTTGAATGGTGTGGATGGGTGTTGTTTAGGAGTTATTATGATGAAGGATGATTATAATTATGAAATTTGCACACAAGACAAAAGCAATCCACGTTGCTGTACTGGATTAAAAGATGAACGGTATATCAAGAACTTGTAAAATAAAGATACATTCATAGATAAAGATTTTATAAGCCAAGGACAAATGATCCAGATTTAATAATCATGCATAAAATAATAGACCAGTGCCTTATGGAGTCGAAATTCTGCAATGCTTAAAGAAATAACAACAAATCTTGAAATAAAGCTAGTGAATGTTATGTGAGTGCTCTTGGTACGTTTTAAATGTTTTAGCGGTCTTGCTTATTATGGCTTTGAAACGAAAAAGGTATCAGATATCAACTGAGAAAGTGTTCAAAGTCATCCCGTTCTAGACATGACGGCTCGTCTAGTATCTTGGGCTGGTATCCAGGAAGATTGACCAGCTAGCCGTGACTCTGAGACAACAGGGAGTTCCGACGCCCTTACTGAGAATGAACTTGAAACTTTTTACAATGTCGGTGTGTTGGTTAAGGGGTAAAATTTTAGTTGTGTTGTTATTGCGGTCTTAGCAAGTCCTTTCACCGTTCTGAGTACGAGTCCAACTGTGAAGTCGGCAGAGCAGACTAGGTGAAGGATATCAACGAAGTAAATTAATTAGGGGGAGTGTGAGTTGAAATATTTTACTTAAAAAATTAATAAAAACCCTTCGACAGAGAGCGCTCTTGACTTTGTCTTATGACAAAAGTTCAAGAGTCTTAGCTAAACTATATGCTTGATGCAAGGAATTGCAGTGGGAATGCTCTCCGATAGAGAGTGCTCTTGACTTGGGTTCCGACAAGTTCAAGAGACTTAGAGATTAATTGATTAATAACTTGTAAAAAAAGATAAAATGCATGAAAATAAAAGAAAGATAGTTAAACAAACTCTCCGACAGAGAGCACTCTTGATCCACCTTACGGTGAGATTCAAAAGATTTTGGTATCTTTTAGGTTTTGCAATTTTATATCAAAGAAAGTAAATAAAACCTTGAACTAATTAAGTAATGAACTAAGCAATGTTTCTATCTAACTTTAATGAAAAACAAAATTCTAAAAATTGAAACTATTCTATCCTATTCTACTTTAGCAAATTATTAAGCAAATAAAACATGAAAAAATAAAGAGACGATACAAGCTTCCCCCAAATGGGGGAAGAGGGGTGTGGGAGCCTTAATCCCACTTGCTCTTTATTATTTTTTACAAATCTCTTGAAGTTTGGAGTCATTTTGTGATCTTGAGAATGTCTTCAAGGCAACCTGGAAAAGGGGGATGAAGAAAGGGGAAAAATAAATGTCTCTTGGAGCTTAAATCTTCAATTTTTTGCCAGCATTTCCGCTTAACCTGTCATGAAAAGAGAAAACTAGCAAGCTATTTTCCTACAAAATGGTGGATTAAACAATACAATACACTAAAAAAAATACAATTAGCACTTGTGCAATTGATAAGACTTTTATGCTACTTCAATTTCTAACTAGATCTAAGTAAAATGCAAAGTTTTAACACTTCCTAGATCTAGAAATGAGAGCAAGTAAAATGCAAACGATTAACCTTATAGATCAGATTTTTACTTGCAAACATAAAGTGGAAGAATTAAAATTTTAATTTTAGGGTGAATAAAGGAGATAAAACCACTTGGATCTTGAATCTTTGAAATCACCCTAGATTTCAAATAGCATGCAGCTGCTAGAAACCTATGCTTGGCTCCAAGAAAAGGAGATGCAACTTAGCTCAACCTTTTACTTGGTGCAATGGAGTGATCTGCAGACAAAGACTTATACACTTGCCAAAACGGGGATTAAATCATGTATTATTTACTAAATGAAATCACAAAAGCATGAAATATAACTGAATAAAACAATGCTCTTCTAGATTTCTGGAAGCAAATGAATAAATAGGTAACTTGAAAGCTACAAATACCTATTCTTACGTGCTTTTATAAGCCCTCTAAAGCATGTATTAATACCCACAAATTAGCAAAAGCAAAGAAATTGAAATAATATCACCTCATTAACCAGAACATATGCATCCAAGATCTACACAGCATGAGCCTCCAAAGACTTTCTTTATTAAAAATGGGTTGCATGAGAGCAACAAGCATTACAATATTTCACCATAGGTTCTCTACATCAATCATCCACCCTGATAGAGCTGAAAGAGCCTCTATTTATACAAAGAGAGAAGGCTAAAACCCTAAAACGAAACCCCCATAACCTAGCTGGTTCGACACACAACTGAGATCCCAGACCTAAGAAATAGTTGGTGTGAGTGAAGGGTGGCCTCCACAAAAGCAAGGCGCCCCCACTCCCGACCCTAAAATCCACAAACCAACCACTAACCAGCCCACACGTGTGAGGGCGCAACCCTGAAGGACAAAGAGGTGTGAGCACTGGATGGAGGCGTGAGAGCTTGAAGAGGTGTTAACTGGTGATGCTAGGTGCCAAAACCCTTAGGGTTTGCACCAAATCTTCATTTCAATTATTGCACTGCTCCGTAATGATCACTAGACCAATCACAGC